>PVKA01006512.1:52878-83332 GCA_004027165.1 Ctenomys sociabilis | reverse complement strand
CCAGATTTGCTGCTTGGGTTGATTCTGTCAGGAAGAGGAATTCCTTCCAGTACGCCCTCTTATTTGCATAGTCTTTGGGGTTGTGGCTCTCAAAACTTGAACATCATTTGAGGTCCCTGTGTTTGGGGCCCCTGGTTGTTTGGGAGCAGAGCTAGAAGTTGCAGTTCTGATTCTTTACATTATCCCTAGGCCACTGAAAGTATCTTCATAATTGCATTACAATAACTAAGATAATTAAAAAGATTTATCCAAGTATAAGTCAATATTCAAACTCCCTATTATTGGTTTGAATCAATATTCAAATAAAATCTACAAACTTGGAAAACAAAACTACTTCTAAGAACCCTGAAAAGACAAACCAGCCTCTGACTTCTGGAGCACAGAGTTGCAGAGGGACCTTCAGCAGTGACCTCTACCAGGCAGAAGTATGTCAGTCTGGCACAGCACTTGGCTTGGGGCTCAACAGCAAAGTTTTTACTGATGAGCTGTGGTGGTCTGAAAAGTTCAATGAAGGTAACACTGCACCCATGAGGGACTCGCCCAAGGCCTACTACTTGCCTCATTCTTTCTCACTGAACTTAGTGCTAAAACTGAGGGCCAAGACAGCAGTCCCGCCAGACCTCTGCTCAATGCTGAGCATCCGGCATGACCAGGGAAGCAGAGGATAAGCAGGTGCAAGGCCCCAGAGTGCTTCACACAGTAGGATAACATGCCATTTGAACAATGCTCCCTCTTGCAAGGTCCTCTGTCCTGTGCTAGGCACACCAGTAATTCCTGCTATCTCTACTTTTCCCCAACTACACCTAAATCTTTGTGTGTATGAAAGATGACAGGAGAGATGCTTCTGGCCCTTTGGGAGGATGGACTGAGCTTCCTGTAAGTAGTTCACTACCAAGTTACAGCTATAAAAATATCAGGCACAGCCAGACTTCTGATGTGCCAACATGTGCACTTACAATGGCGTCCATGTGTGGGCGCTGCAGGAATCCATGCACGCACTTCTATGCTATTCTACAGACAGAGGAGGAAACGTGTGAGAATCCTGGAGAAGATGTACGCCTCCTGGGTGTGGTCAGGTTATACACTCTAAAGTATATGGTAGGTTCTAGTCTTCCTAGAAATCACTGCCCTTGTGCCCCTGATGAGCAGCTGAGCCACAGAGCTTGGTTTTAAAGGAGCCTCGGAGTACCTAGGCCAAGGCTGCTTTCAGGCAGTGTCTTCCCCAGAGGCACCTTCCCTATCTCTGCCACAGGCTGTGTTACAGAAGGTTGTCTTACTGTCCATGGAAAACAAAGGACATTCCAGCTCCACTGCCTTCATGACTGCTCACCAATACTTAAGAGCTCAGAGGACAAATATAGGTACAAACTCCCCGGCACGCTGGTCAGACCGGCACTAGATCCAACATGGCACTCCCAGGAAAAAATCACAAGAGGTAGGGGGTGGTATCAGAGACAACAGAGGCCTCTGCCTGCCTGCCAACACACACTGCAGGCACAGTGCAATCACCCAATGTGCTATGGGGCAGGGTTGCTAAGGAGAGACACAAATAGCACACTCACTGAGGGCATCTGCAAGACCACCACAGAAACAATACCACTTTTACATATGGCAATTTGACATATTTGGCAACTCCCAAAGAAACAGCCTTTCCCACCTCAAGCCATTGGAAGGTCCACAAAGTCCTTTATCTTTGGTCCAGTTAAAAAGCCAGGGAGGAAAAACAGGTCAATAGGGATAAGGCTGCAATAGCAGTCACCAACCACCTGGCACTTCTGTCTGCCTCAAACCCCTTCCTGGGGACAAGACAGGCCTCATGGCACCCAGCAGAGCTGGTCATGGGAGTAGCACACACCCAAGATTCCAGTGTCCTCCACTGTCTACCACAGTGAGGAACACCCTTGAAGAGAGGCTCTGTGCACAGCAGTACACATCCTCTGGCAACTCTCCTCTGTCACAAACTTCAGTTTGACACATGGAAGCTAGAACTTGCTGCCTCTCTGCACTCCTTGGAGGGTAACTAGCAGGAAGGAAAGGGGTCAGAAACAGCTGCCAATGTCCAACATGGCACCCGCAGGTGAGATGAGGGCATAGCTCAGGACAACACTACTTCTTCTCCAGCTTCTTTGACATCTAGGATGTTTCCAAGGAGCCAGATCATCCTGCCTTTCCCCCGGGTTCTCAAAAAGATCCACCTGGGGACCCAGCCCAGCTGCTGTCATAAAAATCTGTCGAACTATTGGCTAAACAAACAAAAGCAGGCTTCTGAAAAGGTGATCTGCAGCCAGAGGTGTATCTGCCCTGGGTCCCAACGGGGGGAGGGTCCTTTGGATTTGACCAGAACACATCCTCACCAAGGACCAGGCTCAGCTTTGCTTTGCAGTAGCTTGGTTATTGTACGGGCACAGACTTCATGGAGCTACTTTGTTGGGTCCTTTTTCCATCCTTCAGGATTCCGGAATTTCATACTCTCAGCTTACATTCGAGATCCTCTCTCCTGAAGAATCTTTGCCTTTTCACTGGGCTCTATGACAATGCCATTGGTAGAGTTATTTAATTCTCTGGAGACAACACAGAGGAATTCTGCCTGGTCCTCATTTCCATAGTTATACGAGGATCCAATGCTGATCAGCTGCTCAAATTTCCAGCCATCGGACATGGTAGAGACCATCTGTGTGAGCTCTTCCTCTTGACACTGCAGGACTCGGTACACGTGCTTCACAGGACCTTGTGAAGTTCTGTTCTCATTGTCTCATATCCTTTCCTTAACCAGCCGCACAAGAGACGCGATGTTGTAAAATTCTGCTTCTTCCAGCACGCCTTCTTCTGCCAACTCCTTAGTAATGATGAGTTTCCCATGGCGGAGGTAGTTTGGGATAGGACCAAAGTAGGTAGGGTCTCTGTCAATCAGATAGGCTCCCGTTTCATCCTTGTCCGAATCCAGCTTCGGGTCCTCTTGGCAGCAGAGGCGGCAGAGGAAAGACTTGGGTTCCCGGCCGAGGGTCTGCCTGGTGGTCACGAAGTAAGTGCCGCCCACATTCAGCCGGACCCAGCAGGCCGCGCCGCCGCCCCCTGCCCGCTCGGGCGGCCCGGGACCCGGCTCTAGTGGCTGCGCGAAGGCGGCGGGCTGGCGGCCGTGCAAGCGGGGTGTGGGGCCAGCGGGGCGGGGGCTGGGGGGCCCGCGACCTGGCCCGCCCCCGTCGCCCGCCCCACCGCCGCCACCCCCTCCCAATCCCGCCATCGCTTGGTCCAGCTGCAGCTCAGCCATCTAGAGCGGCCGACGCTGCCGCCCGCGCATCGCCCGGCCGGCCCATTCTCCGCAGGGAAAGCTGGGCGGTCCCATAGGCGGGGGAGGGAGGAGGGGGGCCCGGGAGGTAGCAGTCAGGGTCATTCATAAGCAACATAAATTCATTGCTCACGGTTCTGAAGGACAGGAAGTCCAAGTTTAAGGCACTGGTAGATACAGTTTTTGGTAAGCACTTGTTGTCTGTTCCAAAGTGGTAACTTTCTATGTCCTTCCATGGAAGAAGAACCAGAAGAACAGAAGGGGAAAAGGGACTAACAGATTCCTTCAAAGCTCTTTATAAAGAAACTGATCTCATTCATCAGAGAAAGGGCTCTTGAGACCTAATCACGTGCTAAAGGTTCTGTCCCATAATACTATTGCCTTTGTGGCTAAATTCCAACATGTGTGCTTTAGAGTGATACCAACGCTCGCACCATAGTACAGAGTAAATGTCTTGTCCAATGAAGCGCAGCTATCAGTGGTGGTGCAAGACTTCAGCATCCTAGGGGCATCGTCTTTTCCTAGGTTAGACCCTCCTTTTACTATCCAGTGATATGATGCATTTTGGGAACATACCATAGTCCCTCACTAGTCCTCAAAGATTTCCTGCTTCTATGTGTGACTAAACAAAGTATGTTTTAGTTTAAAAACATTGAAGAATAATCACAAACCTAGCTGTGTAAGGAAAGAGTGATTATATTCCTTTCAGATAGAGACTCCAAAGAAGAGGAAAGTTAAATAGGGTCGCCAAGCCAAGCCTGACTCTAGGTTCCATAAAAATAAGTGCAGAGGAGACTTTTCTAGACATTTCAGAGGGCAAAATCATAAATGAGCCACCAGGGTGAAAGGTGAAAACAAGGATCAACACAAGTCTGAAACTCACCCTTTCCCTACGAAGGGTGCCTTAGCTAAAGCCTCCCATAAGCCAGGCAGTGGCATTCAGGAACAGAGAGACTCTGGTAGAGTGTACCCTGAAAATGGTTCCAACGGGTCTGCTCACTCTGTTTAGATGAGTCTATCAATAAGCACAGACTGTATGGATTAAGGATCAGGTGTAGGGCAGCGAGGTAAGCATCTTATACCCATGTAGCGAATGAAGTGTAAAACCAAAGGGCTCTGGAACAGATAGCTTCCTTGGAGAAAAATTGCATACATGGTTCAGAATTCATCTGTTGATCAGGCAAAAAAGTGTCCTAAAGCAGAAGAAAGGAGGGCTTTTCAGAAGTTAGTGGTTTGACGATCCTCCAGGAAAAAAAAGCTTTGAATCATTAGTGGAGTCTGGTGCTGAGTAAGGCCTAAGACTTGCATAGTTCCATTTGACAAGGGGACATTATGTATGAACTCAGTATGGGTCTCCCTCGTTGGGCATCTGGAAATACTGTAGATGGCATACATGCTGGGTGTCTAACAGAAATGTGGAAAGGGAACAGTATTCTCTATTCAATGTCCTTGAATTTTCCATGGATTTCCTTAGCCCTCAAAAATAGGATAGGCCAAGCACAAGGTCCTGAGTTTGATACCTGGTACCACACACAAATAAAAAAGGTAGACCACAATAAAATGACACCTCACACTTTTACAATGGCAATTATTCAAACAGACATACAAATAAAACTATCAGAAATTAACAAGTGTTGGCAGGGTTGTGGAGAAACTAGAATCCTAAAGACCTATTGATTGGAATGTGAAATGGAACAGGCACTGTTGAAAACATTATCGATGATTCCTCAAAAAATTAAAAATAGAATTATTTATATGATTCAACAATCCCACTTCTGGGTATGAATTGAAAACTGATTCTCAAGGGACATTTTCATAGCCATGTTCATAGAAGCATCATTCACAACTGCTACAGTAACTGAAGCAAACTTAATGTCTATTCATGAGTGAAGGAAAAAACAAAATGTGATATTGTGACATTTTGTTTATGTATGATATTCATTTATTTGTGTGTGTGTGTGTGTGTGTATGTGTAAGGCTGAGCCTCCATTTACCTAGCCATGGGAGGCTCAGCCTTACACACAAATGTTCAAAGGTACAACTGATAAACTGGAGTGCTACCAAATCTTATAAACAAGACTTTGGCAAAATATCATAACTTGGAAAGAATGTCACTAATTCTGGCACTCAGGAAATGGATCAGGATGATTATGAGTTCAAGGTCAGCCTAAACTACATTGAAATTTGATCCCAACACAGGCTACAGAGCTACATCCTCTCCCAAAGGTAAACGAACAAGTAAGCAAACCAGCCAGCTAACAATGTCATAAGGCTCTCTGCTGCTTAACGACAGATATTGCTGTTTTCCTCGTATACCTTAACTTTTAGTAGGTGCTAGCCAAATGAGTGAATGAAGGTGGCGTAAATCAGGAGGCAGACTCATGTGACAGGAGGCAGCTGGAATTCAGAAGTGGACAGACCTAGCCACACTGAGATTCTGGGGTCCCTCTTTTGCATCTGTAGAGCATAGCTAGTGATGCCTCTGGCAAATTGGAGTCCCTCTGAGGTTTGCACTGAAGATCAGAAATTAATGTATAGAAGCATCTGGCATACTAATTAACATTGACAATTTTGTCACTATTTTTATTATCATCGCCTCAGGTGCCTTAGGGTGCTCCTCTGGCTTTTATCCTCCCCCTACATCACTCAATTGGGGTCTCCCACCCTCCCTTGCTGCCATATGTTCATTCATATGCTAGCCTGGGTGACTTCACTCATTGCTGCCAGTCTTGCCTACCCTTCACATCAGCCTCCCTTCACCTTCTGATCTTCCACTCCACCATTTCTCCAAATGAGCCAGATTTCTGGATGATGCCTGCCTTCTAGTACTGTCTCCTTTTTCAGCCTTCTCCTCTTTCAAGCATGGGTGATTTTTGTGGACCATTGACAGAGGCCTACAGCTGGAGTCTT
This sequence comes from Ctenomys sociabilis, assembly GCA_004027165.1. Lineage (NCBI taxonomy): Eukaryota > Metazoa > Chordata > Mammalia > Rodentia > Ctenomyidae > Ctenomys > Ctenomys sociabilis. The sequence continues at coordinate 77,136 of PVKA01006512.1, read as the reverse complement.
GAATGACAAGGAAGCAAATTTACTGCAATCTCATTCTGCATTCTGTTTACCAAAGGTGCTGCTAGAGGCCTTTGTTTACCTCAGGTATTTTCATGTTTGGTGACTACAGAGTCTAATATCTGGTGATCTTTCATATTGTTCTCCGTAAAGCCATGTATCAGAGTCCAGGATGGCAGAAAAAGTACTGATTTGGGGAAATATGAAGATTCCCTGCTTCTTTTGATGAAATACAGTTCTGTGAGTCACACATTTTTTTCTGAAACATATCAATAGTAAGTTGACTCAGTTATGAGCACCCCACCTGCTCATAATAAATGAGGCATGAGAAACTCTTAGAACCTAAGAAATGCATGCATAGTTCGTAAAAAATAATAATGAAGAAAGTTCTTATAAATAAATAAGGAAGTTCTTATTGAGCTTATACATGATGGGAAAGACAGGTGATCTAGAAAAGGGGCCTGTAAAATAGCAACATAAGCAGGAGCCCTCTTACGCTTTAAATTTCTCTGAGACACTACAAAGCATTCCTATATGTGTGCTCTCCTGTGGAGAAGGAACTGTAACTCACCAGTTCATAATTATTTTTTAAAGTGAATATGATTGGAAACATGCCAAATAAGTGGGAAATTCAGTGGCTGTAAGTGTTCTGAATACTTAGCAGAGACCTTAAGCCCTCTCTACCCCTAATCTTTCAGAACATTTTGTGGCCAGTCATTTACTCTATAGGCAGGAGACTAAATGCCAGTGGCCCAGGGTGGAGAGATTAGTGTGGAAGCCCTCCTAGAGAATACCCAGGTGGACCTATAGGACTGCTTAGTTAATATCAGCTTCCCTGCTGGCAGAGACTCCAGTCAGCATTTTAGCTCCCTACGCTTCACCACTAGAAGACTCATCGTGACACCTTAGGAAAGCCTCCTGTGGTCAATGCAGAAAAGCAAGGATGGAACCAGGAAAAAGCTATTCAGGGAAGCGAAGTCATCAATATCTATACAACAAACCATTACCCATATCATAGCAGAGACATAAAAGATATTTTTTTCCATGAAATCAGAATGGGATAATATAATCAAGGAAAATGTAGAAAACTGTGAGCTTTTAGAAAAAAATAGATATATGAAAGCAGAAATGGAAATAATTCAAAGAGAAGTTAAAAGATGGTAAATGGATGCAGCTAGAGACCATGCTCATAAGTGAAATAAATCAGACCCACATGTGTAAACATCATATTTACATATGTAAATATGTCTTCTCCCTTGTATAAGTAACTGAGAGAGTAAGTAGTATCCAAAAGGTACAATAGATATTGTGAAAGGGAAAGGAACTGGTCAAAAGGCAAGAACAACTGGGGTGAGGGAAAGGAAAAAGAAGAAAGTATATATATATATATATATATAATATTAGTTATATATAATTAATTTAGGTGAATTAGTTGAAAGGAACAGTTAGTGCTTACATTGTTTGATCGATTTTGCATGCCTATATCTGGTAATCTGAACAAGTAGTTTGAAGATAACAATATGCAATATAGTAACTTTTTAATTTCCTATCATTTTGTTGTGAAATTCTGTATCATTTTTATTGTTCTTTCTCTCCTTAAAATAAAATTCTAAAAAAGGTACAACTGAGAAAATCTCCCAGGGCACAGAACAAACTGACAAAGAGAGGAAAAGATAAGAAACTGGAAAAGCAATCTAGGAAGTCCAATATTTATATAAGACTTTGAGTAAGAATTGGAAAGTGAGAGCGAAAGAAATGAGTGAATAAGAGTCCTTGATGAATTAGCTCAATAAAAATGTCCAGAACTGAAAGAGATGCGTGGCCAGATGAGAGGACTCACAGCTATCGTGAGTAGATTGGCTGCAGCGCCTATCCCTGTTTCTAAAATCACTACAACTTCAGATATCTGCTCCCAAGTGAGGTCTGGGAGGCGCCCAGGCAACCAGTCCCACAGCCATCCCTACAGCGCCAGCAGCACCTCCCAGCACAGCGTGGAAAAGGTCCTAGGGCCCCACGGGGCGCTTAGTGCTCTGGCTGCTCATTAGGCCTATAACCACCTGTCATTAATGGGAGAAAAGTGGCAAAAAAACACGCTGTCCCTTGTTCCTTCTCATGGCATTCATGCCATGTGGCCTGCGACGACAGAAGACCTGGGTATTCCTAGCATTTTACCCAGATTCTGGCTCACATGGACACAACCAAGCAGACTTTATAAGTTTATTGAACATGTGATCTTTTTGGAGTTCTGATTCTAAAGACTTGATTCTCACGCTTTTTTGAGGACCAAATAGGAAGGAAAAGGGCTCACACCTGGCTTTAGTGTGGAATTTTTCTTCTTTTCTTTTTTTTTTTTTTTTGTCTTTTTGAGACAGGGTCTCACTGTGCAGTTCAGGCTGGCCTTAAGCTCACTTTGTAGCTCAGGCTGGTCTCGAACTCACAACAATCCTCCTGCCTGAGCCTCCCTAGTGCTGGGATTACAGGCATGCACCACCACGCCCGACATTCTTCTTTTCTTTTAATTCCTTCTTTTTCTAGACTGTCTACCATTGCCCTCCACCAAAAGGCGAATTACAGATATTTTGTTACTATTGAACATGAGAATAATGTCGTGAGAGGTGGCCACCATTCTCAGAAGTTGTCACTGGATACAGCCTTGCTATTGCCTGGGAGTTTATTGGAAATGTAGATTCTCTGGCCTTTCCCCAGAATCTGCATTTCAGCAGGATCTGCAGGCCACTTGTAAATGGGAAAGCTGAAGAAATTCACCACAGAAACTTCCGGATGTACACATGACACTTAACTTGGGCCTTAAGGGTGGGCTCTAGTTCAGAGAGGGATAGATAAAAACTGACACTGAGGAAAGAGGCTGAAGGCCACAGAGAGAAAATTGCTTTTATGTCCACTCCAGCACACACTGAGCAGCTAGCTGATGGGATGGATGGTGCCTTGGAAAGAAAAAGGATGTGTGGCACTGTTGTGGGGACTCAGCACAGCACCATGTTATTTCTGGAAATGGACTGGTTCTTATGCTTACATGTCAACACAACCAAGGGGTTCCATGGAGTTCTGAAACTTTGAAGAGAAATATTTCTGGGAAAGCTAAACCACTTCTGAAAATGAGATACATGAGGAAAATATCCAGAAATGAATTTTTCACCAGGAGCTCAGTTTCCCCCAAATGCATATCTACTCCAACAACACAGCCTGCCCATTCTATCTCTAAAGTATCTTTTAACTATTGTCTTCTTTATAGATCCACTGTCACCACCTCATATGTGGCCACCACGATCTTCACACTGCCTTGTGCTCCCATGATTGAAACACTTTCCTTTATTCTCTTCCCTGCAATCCCTGCTTTTTTCAAAAGCAGTTAAAACATTAAACAGCACCACTTCTTATCCCCACGTAAGCCTTTTTGTTGTTTTTAGAAATCCTCCTGCTGTTTCTCAAGTTAGCTGCTTCATGTCTTCGTGCCTCAGTAGGACATTACTTAATCAAAGAGGGTGCACCTCCACCATCCAAACTAAAGTAGGCATGTACCGCTGAAACCTTCCTGCTTAGCCCTCATTTTCATGCCTAAGGAGAGTCACAGGGAGGCAAAACATTCTCTCAGGCTTTCACAGAGAACAAATTGATCAAGCAATGGCCATAACTCATTCACATAGCTTACACTGACAAAGGATCTACCAAGCAATACAGGCCTTCAGGGTAAATCCTGAGGGGATTTGACTGACCTTGTCATCCAGATTCCTTTCTTCCTTTTTTCCTCCCTGTCTTCTTCCTTTTGTCCTTTCCTCCCTTTTTTTCTTTCCTTTTTCTTGTTCTTCTTTTCTCTGTGTCTCTTACTTTCTCCCTTCCTCCCCTCTCCTTTCTTTCTTTCTTTCTTTCTTTCTTTCTTTCTTTCTTTCTTTCTTTCTTTCTTTCTTTCTTTCTGTTGTTTTTGTATGTGTATGGGCTCCATGAAGACATGGGGCTATTTATCTTTCATGTCATTGTTTGCCCTGTATTTTGCATAGTAATTAGTAAAGCAGTAGTTCAATATAGGTATGGTGAATGTGAGAGTCAAAATTATACACACAGGCTAACATTGAACTAATATTATTTTAAATCTTGAAATTTGGGCAGATGCCTTTCTCTTTCAAGGATTTATAATTCTGCTGACTACTAAGCCCTGTGTTGTAATGTTTAATTACAAGATTTCTATGAGATTATTGACTTCCTTGTGACCAAGTATCACTGACATTTTTAGAAGTATGATAGACCAGGTGTTGGTGCAAACAAATCACTTTAGTAATTTATTCCTATTTCCTGGACTCCCAAAAAGGCAAAGCAAAGAATTACCTGGCTCTTTCCCCGTTACTTGTTTAATTGTCCCTGTGAATGCTGAATCTTTGTGAGTGTTTTAGCTCTTGATTCAAACATGAATATTTGTTAGAAAACTAAGTTACCTATGACCTTCCTGAAAGGGAAAATTAAAATATGAGAGCTACAGTATCAAAGATTTTCTTTGCCTGTAGGATATAAACTACCCATGCAAATTAGTGTAGATCTATAGTCCAAAAGATTTGAGCTGGCCTCAGTAAAACAGATCACAGACAAATGAGTATTTTCATAAGATTTGAAATTCAGAGCCAATACACTGGTACAGTGTGTTATCAGGCATTGACTACTCTACACACCATTGCTAAGCAACAAGTGGCCCTATTTACTCTCTATTCCACAGTGACTCTCTTTTTCTCCCTCTATTTTGTCTTACTCAGTCTTCTCTGGGACATCTGCCTGCAGCCCCATTCTTTCAGAACTGTCTCCTTAAGCCATCTGGCCACTCATGTCCATGGCTACAATATCCCCTGGATATAACTGAGACCCACGCCTCCAGCTTCTGCCTGGACATCTGTCCCTAGCTCTGGATCTGTATAACAAAGGCATATTGGGTAAGCAACTGTGTTACAGCTTACAGAGTCAAACTCACCAACCACCCTAAAACTACAAATGAAGTCCCCCTTTCCTCCCACAGAAATGCTATCAAGTTTTCCTGCTAAAATTTCCATGTCTTCCTTCTAGGTCCTTTTATTTGCTTCATGCTCCCAGAGAATAAAAAAGTAAATACTTCTACTTTTAGGTATGCTCTGCTCCAAACACTTTGCATCATTTTCATTGAATCCTTCCCAGATTATCTTAATCAGTTATTATAAACTCCATTTCCATATAAGGACTCTTGCCCAACCTAGTAACTAGTCCTTGCATGCAGTGTTAAATGTAGGCTCTACACATGTAACCACTAGGATACACTGTCCCTATAGTTCCTAGCTAGGAACACTGCAGTAGTTTCCTTATTACTGCTCTTGCTGTTTCATTTTTATTTTCTTAAAACCTTCCACATAATTGCCCAGGAAATTCCTTAGTAATGTTGGTTGGATTACAGTGATTTAAAACTTCATTTTGGGGAGACAACTCACTCGGAGCCCACCTCCTGTCCCTCTCTTGGACAGGAGCGTTCTTTCCCCCAATAAATATATTCTGCTCACAGCCTTTGTTTGTTCCTAAAATTCATTCTTCAGTTTTAGAGAACACGAACTCATCGCAGGTACTTTTCAGTTCAGAAGTTTCATTTTTCCCCTATATTATTTGGAGATCATTGACCCAAGATCATATTTCTTTTTACCCTGTGTCATTTGGAGGTTCCTACAGAGATCACTGGATGGAGGTATGAGTTTGCTTTTCTTTCATAACTTCTGGATTGGGACTTGCATAGATAGCACATTTTATGTGTTCTCCTGGATGGGCCTTTGCTCATTGCTCAAATTGTTCATGCATTGCATCATACCATTTTATCTCATATAGTTTAGTTAAAATTGTTCATAATTGCTTATACTTGGTCTCTTATATATGGTTTCATTAAAATGTTAGTCAAAATGTTGTCTGTAAATCTAAGTTAAAACATGGAAATGTTATAAGGTTATGATATTTCTCTAATGGGACATTTTATGACTGTTTTATACTTGTATATGTTGCATTTGAACTAGATGCTAAAGGTATTGGTATAGACTTTAGACAATAGCACTAGAGAGAGTAACCTTAGTAAGTCTCCTAGTGGACTTTATGTAAACTTCTGTAAAATGGGGCTTTTTAAGCCTAGCTCGGACTTAAAATCAACATGCCTAATAAGAAATATGGGAGAGACTCCTTTTGCCAACTAGATTACATTAGGTCACCAACTGTTCTTAAAGACTTAGAGGACAGGTTTCACTGGGACAGACTGGCTCTGAGCCCCCCTCTATATGCTAGAGGGAATGTCAGGCTTGATCTATCTCAGTTTCCTTTCTTTGACCGTACTCCTACTTTTCTCACCTCTTTGTACTTTCCTTTTTAGAGGCATGTAAAATTAGGATCACTCTAGAATGTTCCAACTAAGCGAAGCCCTTAGATAATGAGCGTTTGTCAACACCAAAGATGGAGGTCATTTTAAAAGGGACACATACTCTCTCTGTGTGTCAGATGAGACAAAGAGGAGCTATGCCCATCCAGGAGAACACATATTGAAGCCATGTCCCAGTATAGTGTTCTGGGCTGGTTGGTCTCCTTCAGGTGATTAAACCTGAGATACAGTGGAGAGAACTGACTTCTGGGTGACACCAGAAGGAGCTATCTCCAAAAGCAGCACACTTACAGGACCAAAACACATTCAGTGTGAGGGAGGATTTCCAACCTTTTATCCTAGGTCTAGATATCATTTAAGTGTGTATGCAGGTGGGGACCAGGGATATAGCTCAGTGGTGTAAGCACCTGCCTGGCAAGTGCAAGGTCCTAAGTTCAATCCCTGGTACCTCCAAAAAAATCATTTATGTGTGTAAAAGATATGTTGTACATGTTGAAAATTTTACTGTAAAATGCTCAGACTTTTACCTATCCCTTATAGAACCTGGACAAACAGTGGTTACTCTGCCAGCTAGCAAATGTTCCTAGAGCAGCTGCTGAAATGCAGATGACAGGTTTGTCCAGCCATTCTTTGGTGAATCCCCATTGAAGCCAATGGCTGATGGAATGTTGACCAGAGAGACACCTGGATTCCTTCCTGGAGATTTATCTCCAGTTGTGTGAGCCAATAGAAACTGAACACCTGAAGGGTCATGGCCAGGGCTACCCTCTGGTGGATACCTAAAGATACTTAGTGGAAACTGGCTCCTAACCACTGAAAGATTTCTACTTACCTATTGTATTTTTTTATGTTTCTGTTAGTAAACTAGGGACTCTACCTGAACTTTTCAGTAGAACAACTTAATGAGTCACTCCTTCAAAATCACGCCAAGGCATCTTGCAATAGTTTACATTCCACAGCAGCTATCAGGGGAATTTTCCATTTACTCCTGTACCTTACATGCTAACTAAGAGTAAGAAAGGCTTTGTCAGCCTTAAGGTAATATGTTTTTATCGTATGTAAAATGTGATTGCTAGATGATAAATGTAAGTTATCTGTGAGCTCCAAAAATTTAATATAACCTAGTCCTTCTAGGAAAGGCTGCCCTGGTGACTAGATGGAAGAACACAGGTGTCTTGGAGATTTCTTTTCCCTAGGGCCCTGGGCCAAGTTTCTCCAGTCAATTGTATCTTTTGTCTACCTCCAAAGATGACCTCTTTCACAGTATAGCAGGGAAAGTGCTCTGCTTCCAACTCACCTTTTTATACAATTATTCTTCCTTCTGTAGAATAATTGTTGTCAGACCAATTGTAACCTATTTACAAATATTCAATAAGAGTAAGTGCATGGTTTGCAGTTTGTGAGATTGTCAGGAGACAGGAATGGCGTGCCACCTAGAGGGCAGATAGGTTGGTTGGATCTCGTCTCTAGTCAAGAGCATCCACCTGCTCTGGAGTGGTCTACTCAGGAATCATCTTGAGGTGGCATCAATTAGAGGTAAGGTGGAGACATCTAGAACTCTCTCTTTTTGCATTCTGGATTATGGACATTTCACAGTCAAAGTCTCTCACTCCTTTAATGCAATGCATCATTATGCACTAAAAGACATTTGATCCATACACTCTAAAAAAGAGCCATTTAATATTTTTCTGCACGTGTGCATGGCCTACATAACCCCTAGAGCCAAAATGGACTACAGAGGAAGTATCAATTATGAGATTATTTTACAGCTAAAATGGTACTCTAAAAAAGTAAAATGGTAAAAGTAATCTTATATTCTGATTTTGTTTGCATTAAGAAAGTCATTGTTACCTAGTTTTGAAATGCAGATGTGAGCTACAGTAGATCCAGCAGTTCAGGTGCCTAAAGCATTTACTATCCTGGAGCTTAAGGCTGCTCCTCCCTAACCTTCAGATCCTAAGGACAAAATGGCCTTAATCAAGGCCTCATTACTGAAAGTAAGGTTTCTACTATTTGCCTTTCTAAAGGGTGTGGGCTTGTAGAACAGCTGTAATCCATGCCTCTACAAGGCTACACTCATCCTTAGCTGAATTTAGACAAGCTCCTCAAGGATACCATTTGAAGAAGTAAATAGGCAATTTAGAACTACAGAGTTCATATACCTTTTTCTCTCTGTGACCTAAAACACATAAAGTCAGATCGTAGAAAATCTTTAGATGACCCTGATAAGTATGTTGGTGTCTTTAGAGGATTTACTCAGAATTATGAATGTTAATCTTAAACCAAGCTTTGACTTCTAATGAAAGGCAGCATTACAAGCTGCTATTACATTTTGAGATAAATATATTGTTCATTTTAAATAGCCAAGAAATAGATAACCAATGGAAATACCTATTCCCATGGGAGCCCAAATAGTCAGACCCCTGCTGGCCCAATATCCAGGCAAGAGATTGTAATAAAAAATATTTTCTAGTGTGTAATTTTGAAGGTCTAAGAAGAACTAGAACCAAGCCTTCTGGGTATTTCAAACTTTCAGCTGTTTACTAGAAAAAGATGAACACCCTTGTGCTTTCTTAGATATTTATTTATTTTTAATTTTCCATAATTTTATTGAAGAACAAATAGCAATGAGGCAGTTTCAAATCAAATTAGTAGGACAGATTCAATAATTAATACATTGCATATTGTTTTCATACTGGTTTTTGTTGTAGAAGGTACATACATGATATTCTATTTACAAACACTATTAGAGCAGATGCCTCTATTCAATGAATTAAAAGAATGTAGCTGTATACTTATCTTTTTTTAAAAGCTGAATTATAGTACAGTTTCAATAATTAATACTTTTTACATTGTTATATTCCTAGTGATTATCCATAGTACAAGGAGCAGACAGGATATCCTGTCCAAACACCATTAGTGCAAATCTTTCTTCTCATAGAATTATGTGAAAGTACTGCATATTTATCCTAACTGTACTGTTTATACAAACACAGAATGGTCCTTCCTTTGAATCCTCTTTTTTTTGTTTAGTCCTGTCAGAGATGGGTATTCTATTGGCATTCAATTATTATAGGTGCTTGAATTCAGTGAAACAATTGAACACAGTGCAGCAGGCCACAATAACAGTGGGTTGTCAGAAGAAGTTGTTGACTAGAGCCACTTACAGTTCAGCTTATTATTATGGCTTTACTTTATATACCTTGTTTTTATACTTTTCTGCTAGATGGTTAAGATTGAGATAAAGCAAGACCTATATAACAAAAAATGTGACTTTTCTATCTGATGAGATCAATCAAGCCCCCTCAGGGTTTATTCTGTAGATCCTTTGTTAGTGTCAGCCATGTGGATGACGGCCATTGCTTGACCAGTTTGCTCTCTGTGAAAGCCTGAGAGAAAGTTTTCTCTCCATGTGACTTTCCTTAGGCACACTATAGATCTTTGATGGAAACTGGCTCCTAACCACTGAAAGATTTCTACTTACCTATTGTATTTTTTTATGTTTCTGTTAGTAAACTAGGGACTCTACCTGAACTTTTCAGTAGAACAACTTAATGAGTCACTCCTTCAAAATCAGGCCAAGGCATCTTGCAATAGTTTACATTCCACAGCAGCTATCAGGGGAATTTTCCATTTACTCCTGTACCTTACATGCTAACTAAGAGTAAGAAAGGCTTTGTCAGCCTTAAGGTAATATGTTTTTATCTTATGTAAAATGTGATTGCTAGATGATAAATGTAAGTTATCTGTGAGCTCCAAAAATTTAATATACATTTAATTACATTCCTCTGTGGCTCCATAATCTCCTTGATCAGAAAATTTGGGGCACAACTGAGTTCCATGATGTTACAGTGCAGGTTCTCCTATGTCCTGAGTCTTCATTGATCCCTATTAGTCTCACATTGTTCATCTTGGCATTGTCTTGCAGGTGATGGATTATTTTTTCCTGCATCCTAATTATTTTTAAGAGATCCTTTCTCACCTTTTCACTAGCTGAACAAGAGTATTCAAGATCTGAAACTCTGTCTTCACTTTCATTCAAACGGTTTTTTATACTCGTGATTGAGATTTTAAGTTCTTCTATATCTATTTGACTCTGTTTCATATGATCTATTTCTTTCCTATATTGCTCATTCAAGGAATCCATCATATTTCAAATCTCCTCTATTTTTTTTTAATCAATGTCTTCTTTAGAGGTAGCTATGAATTCTTTTAATCCAGAGATTTTTCCAAATTGTGTTTCCTCCATATATTTCCATATTTGATTCTTTACTTCAGATGCTATGATTTTAAATATTTCTTTTTTTTTCAGAAATTATTTCTGCTCTGAGTTCCTCTTTACCTTTCTGCTGTTCTTTCTTTGCTTACAATGCTGTTAATTCATACATTTCAGTTGAACTAGTGTTCTCTGCACTTGTTCTGGGGTGGGCATTAGGTTTCCCTCATACATTTCTGGATTTGATTCATTACTTCAGATGCTATGTATTCAGAAATTTCTTTTTTATTTCAGGTGTTAATTCTGGTCTGAGTTCCTCTATATGTTTCTTTGCTTCTGACTATTAATTCATTCATTTCAGCTGAGCTAGTGTCCACTGCACTTATCGTGGGTGGGCTCGAGGCCTGAGATTGCATTTTGCTTCTTGTCTTTGTTGTTTTGTATAGCACTGACCTCTGACCTTTGGTGTAGAGCTTTGGCGCAGTTATAACCTTAGCATGTAATGAGATTCAGGTACCAATCTATTAAGTTTGAGATTATCCAGGTATGCCTGGCCTGGATCTAGCTGTCATGTTCAGCTCCTTTTTGCTGCAGCCCTTCTGGCACAACTGTGAGCCTGTGGTTCCCCTCTGTTGTGCCGCTGGCCCAGGGAGCACGGGGGAGTGCTAAAGCTCTCCCACACACTCACTGGGCTGTGCTGTGCTGGATCAGGGGCCGGAAGAGTCACAAAAATTCTCACTCGCTCAGTGGGCTTGGGGTCAGGGGCTCTGTGGAGCTTCAGGGGTCACAGGGGCACAGAATAGAGACTCACGTGGGTACCAGAGCTTTGCTCTCTGGGTATCTCATTGTTAGTGCGGGGAAGCCGGAAGTTCTCCCACACACTCATTGGTCCATTTCTTAGATATTTAGTAGAGGAACTGGTAAAGTATACTTCCCTAGATCCTAATTCAACAGAGGGACAGATTATTCTTATGAACAAATTCATTATATAGTCAGCTCCAGATATTAGAAAAAAGCTATATACAATAGCTTTTGCTCCAGCCAACTCAGTTCATATTTTAATAAAAACTGTTTCTTAGGGGCCAGGGAGATGGCTCAGTGAAATAAGCATTTCCCTGGCAAGCACAAGGGCCTGAGTTCAATCCCTAGTTCCACCAAAAACAAACAAATAAATAAATAAATAAATAAATAAATAAATAAATAAAACTGTTTCTTAGTGTCCTATAATCTGGACTGGGAGAAAATCGGGGAGAAAAAGCAAAGAGATAAAAAATGGTTGCCTTTGTGCAGCCTTAAGACAGACCCCCAGTCTGATTCTTTGGGCTCCACAGAGAGCTCAACAACAATGAGGTTCATCCATTGATGTGTTTCACCTGCTACTGTTGTCAGAGTCCAGGCCAGCACAAGAGGGATGGCCTTTTTTTTTTTTTTTTTTTTTTTTTTTTTGTCTTTTTGAGACAGGGTCTCGCTATGCAGTTCAGGCTGGCTTTAAGCTCACTTTGTAGCTCAGGCTGGTCTCGAACTCACAACAATCCTCCTGCCTCAGTCTCCCGAGTGCTGGGATTACAAGCATGCGCCACCATGCCCGGCTGAGGGATGGCCTTAAGAGGCCTACAAGCCATGCCCTGACTGCCAAGGTAGCCACTAGAAGTGAGACTGCACTCTGAGGCAGAGGCCTTAGAGCTCAGACTGAGCTTCCCTGATGGTCCAGTAGGATTGAAGGTCCCTGGGCCTGCCTCCTCCCTCTGGCCAGACTGCTATATCTACCTGTCATCTCCGTGGAGGAGCTCTGAGTAATCATGAGTGTAGAGGGAAAAAACCCAACCTATTGCTGAACATTGTCATAGGTCTCCTTATCTTCTAACCCTGACCTTCCTTCCAATCATCATACCTCAACAGAAACAGACTTTAAGAGATATCTTGCTTGTGCTTAATAGCCTAGCTCTCATTCTGGAGAGATTTTTATCCTATCTAAATACTACAATATATTCAGGATGTTAGCTAATCAAAATCAGACTAAGACTAGTTTTTGCAAGTGTAATACATACTTTTCATGTAGAGTACTTAAAAAGCTATCTCACTAGTTCAAGCAGATCCCCAAGGAAAGACAAAATCCTATCAGCATAAGAAAGTGGCCTTAAAACCAAAAAGTTATATCTTGCTCAGTGTACTCCAGGTATCTGACACTGGCTACACAGTGTCCAATAGCTTTGGGCCTATAGAGTCAGGTCTTGTATTTGTGACATAAAACCCAGCCTCAGTGTTAAAAGAAAAAAAACCTTCAGCAGTGTTCCTTGCTTTCAATGGAGGCCATACCCAAAACAGTGAATAGGGACATTGGGTTAATCTGACTAAATGCTATGTATTTTGTGAGAGATGTATAAGTTCATTTAGTTGATTTCTAATGTAACTCAGATATTTTATTGATAGTAAATATGGATGTGATCTTAACTAAAGTTAGATGGACTTAAAGTAAACTATAAAAGTCAGAATGTTATAATTGTAATTTCTTAAAAAAGGTTTCTAACTTACCTGTTAGCTCAAATGTCCCTGTTTTGATTATACATGTTCTAATCCTTCAGAAAATTTGTTGTTTCCTAAAAGATACCAAAACTCATGTAATCACAGGTAAAATCTATAATGAATATGCTTGATGACTTTTAGATTCTTTTTATTAGGATCCACCAGATTTTGTCTATAGAGACATATTAAGGCCTTAACTAACTATCCATTTCATACAGCCCAGGTGAGCTAAGCCTTCTCAAGGTTTCCTGCCTCATTACAAGGGAAGCTGTCTTCAGGTTGCCCTCAAAGATGCTTCCTCTATTAGTCTAATCCTATGTCAAGAAATCCACTACAGGGGAAATTGCCCCCACATTCCTTGGGCATGGCTGCTTTCAGAAGGCCGTAAAACCAAAAAGTTATATCTTGCTCAGTGTACCCCAGGTATCTGAAACAAGCTGCAGAACTTAGAAGGGTTTGCAGGGTTGAAATTGTCTCTGTTGAAGTGTTTCATAGTAGAAAGGATACAGAATGGAATTATAGATGGAAAATGAGAATGGTGATGCTAGCAGCCTACAGGAATGAAGGCATCAAGAAATGGGAGAAAAGTTATGCTTCCCTAGATCCAGACAGAGAAGGGATATTTCAAGCAAAATTTTTTAAAACTGCTAGAGAAAGAAAAAAGAAAGTGTTCATGATGGAGTCAGAGGAAGTTTCATATTGAGGTGGTCATGGGTCTCCCCCTCTCAGCCTGAGGGAACTTATATTAACTAGCAATATAAGGAGAAAGTCTGTTAAACTTGTAGTAGATGCTTATGCAGATTTGTCAGTAGTTACCCAGCCAGTGGCCTCACTTGCAAGCTGGAGAGTACTCAGTGTTTTCCATATTTCTGGAAATTCATGTGCCCCAAGTAATAGTAGAGTTGGTGAGACATAAAAGGCCAGTTTGTTTGATATAATACCCAAAGGCCATGGAAGATAAAGATATTAAAACACACATTTAAGAGATCTTTGCTAATGGACTTACAAAACGTTCTAGTCTTTTTAGAATTACAAACTTTGAAAGGTTATTATTTTCCAGGTCCTCCTATTAATGTCTCAATAACTGTTTAAAAGATATCAAATATGAGATGCTAATGTCCCCTGGACCCTATTTTTATCATTTTTATGGGGAGTCATTACTGTCTACTTGGTGAAAATCATTTTTTACTGTATTCATAATTATTATTATTTGACCAATGCATGTTTCATAGTTTCTTTGGTTTGTCTCCATCCGATTTAAATCTGTCATGCCTACCCAAGATGAAAACTCCTGGTGTCTATTGAGGGCCTTTAGATAGAATCTCTGAAGAGCATCTCTGACTGCTGGTTAACAACTGTGACCCCTTTCAGCCTGAAGAAGACAGAGCAGTCATCACCCATGGCTCTCTTATGGCAGTTTGGGTTACTTCTTCAGAGGGGGGAAATGTTGTAGGCAGCTGAATTAGATAGAAATATTATAGGCAGTCAGACAGGGTCAGGCCCTCAAGGACAAAATGGAAGACAAGGTGACTTGGCAACTTGGAAGAGACAGACACTCTCGTATGGGCCAGACCCCAAGGCAAAAGTGGGAACATACAGCTACATACTTCCTTAGGGATGGGCATCAGGGATTGATATTCTAAATAGGTATCCATCACCTTGAAAGAGCCCAAATGAATCACTAACCCAACCCCCATCAGGAAGGAACCCTGGCCAGATTCATGCCCACTTGCTATGTGACTCACTTCCCTAGTTGGTACTGGATTTAATCAATTTTATCTGAGCAATGGCGCTTATAATCTCATTTGTTGACCATTGCTCTGTCCCACCTCATGCCCACTTAAGTGAGTTCTCCACCACCTCATACCTACCTCACCACATGGTTTTCCTCTATAAAAGTTCTTAGAAGAGACAGCTTCCTGGGGACAACCTTCTCGGGGTCCCCTCCTTTCCTTCTCTCAGACAGGAGCTTTCTTTTACCCAATAAATATATTCTGCTCATAAAAAAATTTTATTTTGAACACAGCCATTGCAGTACATTGAGCACCATGGAGACAGTGCTGGGGCAAGTGAGAGCTGAACAGGCACTGGGTGACTCTGTACCTCACTGAGGAAAACAAGTAAATATGGGTCAAGGAGATCTTAAGAACCTGAGAGGCAAGATGTCATCATGTGTATTCTTCATGCAAACTTGCAGAGAGAAGCACAAGAAGAAACACCCAAATGCTTCCGTTAACTTCTCAGAATTTTCTAAGACGTGCTCAGATAGGTGGAAGACCATGTTTGCTAAAGAGAAAGGAAAATTTGAAGATATGGAAAAAGCAGACAAGGTTTGTTATGAAAGAGAAATGAAAACTTATTCCTTCTAAAGGAGAAAAAAAAGTTCAAGAATCCCAATGTACCCAAGAGACCTCTTTTGGCCGCCTTCTTGTTCTGTTCTTGAGTATTACCCAAAACTCAAAGAAGAACATCCTGGCCTCTCCATTGGTGATGACACAAAGAAACTTGGAGAAATGTGGAATAATACTGTAGCAGAATTATTAATAAGCAGCCCTACAAGAAGAAGGCTGATGAGCTGAAGGAAAAGTATGAAAAGGACATTGCTGCCTGCCAAGCTAAAGGAAAACCTGATGCAGCAAGAAAGGGAGTCGTCAAGGCTGCAAAATGCAAGAAAAAGAAGGAAGAGGAGGGGGAGAAATTTGAGGATGAAGAGGATGAAGAAGAGGATGATGATAAGTTGGTTTGAGCAGTTTTTTTCTTATCTATAAAGCATTTAACCCCCTTGTACACAATTCAGTCCTTTTGAAGAAAATAAAATAAAATGTAAGGGTGTGTAAGATTTGTTTTTAAACCATACAATGTCTTGTTCTTGCTCTTCTTCTTCTTGCTCTTCTTCTTGTTCTTGTTGTTGTTGTTCTTTTCTTCTTGTTGCTGTTGTTGTTGTTGTTCTTCTTCTTGGTATAGCTAACATACTGCCGAATGTGTCTTTAGCCCTGTCCTGGCAGTATTTTCAATAGCCACTAACCTTGCCTGGTACAGTATAGGGGTTGTGAATTGGCATGGAAATTTAAAGCAGGTTCTTGTTGGTGCACAGCACAAATTAGTTATACGTAGGGATGGTAGTTTTTCATCTTCAGTTGTCTCTGATGCAGCTTATACGAAGTAATTTTTCTGTTCACTGAATACCACTCTGTAGTTTTTTTTTTAAGTTGAAACTGTTTTGTTAACATTCTGAATGCTTCTAAGTAAATATAATTTTTGTTTAAAAAAATAAAACTTCATCTTGTAGACAGCAAAGTCTCCACCTATTGGCATTATCTTTATTTTGCTTTAGCATTTTTCTCTGACTGAGTTATCTTGCTTCACGCCCTGGACTTTACCATGTTCTAAATCTGGGGCTCATCTTTCCCTCATGATGTACTCTCACATGCTACCCATCACCTCTTCTCATGCTGGTAGGTAAACACCACCCACTTCTCAACATTCAGATATGGTTTCTCAATTATTTCCTTCACTTAGAAGTAATGTGTTTTTTCCCTTGGCTTTTCCTATCTCCTGCACTACATAATAACAACTATATCATTATAACATAATTATTTGTAGGTATCCATGTCTGTAACTTGGATAGTGAGGACACAGAGAATGACATGGACCAGTAGCGGCAAACCTATGGTACATGTATTATTGGGTTCTACTCTTAAGATTAAAGTTATTAATGTATGAGTTGTATTTTCTGCACTAAAACTTCAGTATTCATCTTTCATTGCCAAGTCGGCACTCCATGATAAGTAAGTGGGTTTTGGATTGCAACTTGGCACTCAAACTCTGAAAGGTTCTCCATCACCACCATAGACAAGTTTTATACCCTGCACATCCATGGTGCTGTCAAAGTCCTGATTCATATTGGGTGCTCATTACATGCTTATTGCTTAGGGGACAAGAGGCATGGACTGAGGATATGGAAAATGATAGCTTCAAAAGATAGAATCTTCCCAGGGAATGTTATATCTATGATTTCTAGAAATTTCTCATCGTCAAGTTTGATATCCATCAACTATATGACTTTTCTATAAAAAAAAAAACTCATTCAATGGGTAGTTTTTGGCTCCTGTTATGAGTGCCATGCTAACATATAGGAAGCAAGAAGAATAAAGCAAATTCATCCCTAGACTTAGTCAAAGTATGGGGAACACAAATAAGTATCCAAGCAGTACAGAAAGAACTGTTGGGTAGGGAAATAAATGAGTTTTGACAGCACAGAGAAAAGGCCCTGGTTCTATCCTAAAAGTTGTGGGAAACTGTGAGGGGTTTGGGACAGGGCAGTGATGTAACTGACTTCCCTTGGCAATGAGAAGCAGAGAGGCAAAGTTGTTCAGTCACCGGGATAAGAAATAGAGTCTGATGAGCAGCAAGCCATGTGATACGAACTACTAAGGCAGCATTAGGACAATCCAGTAGCCACTCACATGTGAGTGAGGTAGGTAAGAGGGGAGAAGCAAGCATGGCCCCCAGGCTGGTAGGGTGGGGGAGTCATTCGCAGAGCCACGGGGAGGCCTCAGGGAGACCAGAGGCTTTCGGGGATGACTTAGACTGCAGGGCTGCTGAGATCATCCATCGACGGTATTCAAAGTCGGGGAAGAAAACAAGAGTTGAACATCTGAAACAATGATTGAAAAATCATCAGTGTGTGAATGTTAAATAAAAGAGAAGAAAAGAATAAGGATGGTCAACCGAAGAGTACCATGCAAGGCATACGAGGAATGCTGGTGGATCACTCAGATCCCTGCTTTACAGAGAAAGCAGTCACGGAGTCCTAGGTGCTGATGCAGAGACGATGCAGCTGGCCTTCTGGAGGCCTGTGAAGCCTGGTGGGACAGGGCTGCCTATGTGTGACCCATATGCTCGCCAATATATCAGTGGTTTCTCAGTAGCTAGGCATGCTATAGTTTTAATGAATACAGAAAACAATCTTATTTACAAATCTCTGAAATAAGGTCAAAGAGATTAAATGTAGTAAGGGATGGCAGGGACCCAACATGAGTAGCAACCATCCTTCACACCAATGTCTTCTTGAGAAGTTTCCCTAATATGCTAGTATTTGTATGTTTGATTTCATCTAACCTCAGGCATGTATACTTTCAGATTTTCATTTGTTTGGAACATTGCTATACTCCATGAAACTCATTAATACCATATAAGTCCAAGCATCTTGTATGTATGGAAGTTTCATTATATTTTCTGAAAGAGAAAAGGGAGGGAGGGAGAAATGGAAATAGGGGATCCAGGAAGAGAAGAGAGAGGGAGAGAAGGAGGGAAAGAGAGAGAAATGGAGAGGGAGAGATAAAGAGAGAGGGAGGGAGAGAGGGAAAGGGGGAAAGAGGGACGGGGTAAAGAGAGAGAGAGAAGGAGAGAGGGAGAGAGGGAGTGGAGGAGAGAGGAAGGGGGAGAGAGAGAAAGAAGGGGGGAGAGAGAGAAGGAGGGAAAGAGAGAAAAAGGGAGAGGGAGAGAGAGTGCATGCATGAGAGAGAGCTGAAGAACAGAACCCTTTTCTAAACACTGTTTGTAGCCTTCTGAAGTAATTCTTGGGTCCCTGTGGACTGGAATACTCATCTATGTATTTCTGTGCTGTGCAGTGCCACTGTATCCAAGCACCTGGAAAATTGTATTAGCGTAGTCTTGGTTGACTGTGTGCATTCAGTGCCACAGCCCCATCTGCTCTTTACCTCCTATAGTGCTTATTGATATGAAAATGAAGATAAGGCAAGACTTTCCAGGAGCAGCTGCCAAATGGGTTCTTTGTGGCCTCTTGTCTGTACAGAAGAGTTTCCCGTAAATCAGGAGGTCTCTGCACCAATAAGGGGCTTGGAAGTGGGATATACTGAGGAAGAAGTCACTGCAGCAGGTTGTAAGTCCACACACAACCCAGCTACACCATTAGCAGCGGTGCACGTTTCAGCCCTCGCTGAGAACAGGACTCCAGCAGACTGCACCGCAGAGGAAGGCACTACGGGAAGACACCAGGAAGAGGACATTCTTTTATTTTTATTTTTATTTTTTATTAATTTTATTGAGAAACAAATAGCACTGAGACAATTTCAAAACCATTTAGTAGGAAATTCAAGGCTTGTTTTATTAGTGTTTAGCAAGGTGTTGCCAATACATTTCATACTGGCCTTGCAAGTCTCAGAATTCGTTCTCTAACAGTGGCCTGCACTATCTCTGCAGGAGCAGGGGAACATGAGGCCAAGACATTGATTAGTGAACCTGAGCAGAAGCTGAGTGACTATGACCTCCATGGGGTAAGGAATTACTGCTGAGGTCCTGTGTAAAGGGAAAAACTCAGAGAATAATCCTGAGTGCAAGACTTTGAGGGATAGTGAAGAGTCCAAAATCAGAGACAAACCCAAGTGGCCAGGAATGAAACCATGATAAAGACAGACAGGATTAAGAGTCAGGAAAGTGCCCAGAAGGGGATAAAGAGAGACAGACAGACAGACAGACAGACAGACAGACAGACAGACAGAGAAAGAGAAAGATGAGAGAGAGAGAGACAGAGAGAGAGACAGAGAAAGAGAGAGAGATTCAAACATTGGCTTAGGGCTTTACATTTGGGCTTGAATGGTGAGCTGTGTGAGGGACAGTAGTCTCAGAGCATGTAACTCGTAAGGCATCTATGTCATAATCCTGTCCCTGACCTCTCCTGGCACAGCCAAGGATGAGTAGCTGATCCTAAGCTATCACGTACAGCCCACCCTATTTTCCCATGTCGTCTTCTCACAAAGTGTTTTGCTCTTAGTGGACCTGACCATCCTCATCATATCTCCTATCACTCACAGTTTAAATGAATGAAAGGCTTCCATAAAGAGCATCAGCAGCAGTAGAAGCCGTGATGGTAAAAAAAAAAAAAAAAAAAAAAAAAAAAAAAAAAAAAAAAAAAAAAAAAAAAAAAAAAAAAAAAAAAAAAAAAGCAGTAAGAGATAGCTGGACATTCTGGCATATGCCTGCAATCCCAGCACCCTGAGATGCTCCAGACTGAGGCAGGAGAAACAATTCAAGCCCAGCCCTGGCAACTTAACAAGAGCCTGTCTTACCATTTAAAGAATAAACATTTTTTTAATAAAGGCTGGGGATGTGCCTCAATGTGAAGACTATTCAATCTCCAGGATTAAAATATAAAAACAGAACAAAAGAAAACAAACAAGCCAGCAAAATCCAGGAAGCCAAAGATGCCAGGCAAGAGAGGCAGAGAGATGAATCAGGGAACAGAGTGGCCAGAGGAGCCCTGTGGGAGCAGAGCTTGCTTGCTCTTAGAACTTTGTATGCAAGGCGAGAGCCCCTGCTGTGTCACCTTAAGTTCTGCAGGACATTCTCTGGTTTTGTGGATTCTGGTAAAAGATCTTTCTGTTTTACTTCCGCATATAGCATTCCGATAAGTCCCATTGGCTGAGGAAAACTGAGCCGAAATAATTTAAAGACACAAAGCTAAAAAAGCCACAGCATCTACATTGTATTTCTCCTAAATTTTCTATGTGATTCTCAATTTGGAGTCACCATTATTATGATAGAATGATCAAATAGAGGAGAATAAAAATGAAGCTACAGTGGTGTTTTGGTTGTGCGGGCACAGTGTCAGAATTGAAAAGTCAGGGAATCAGCAAGTATGTCCTTTCTGGCATGTAACTGGTCCAGACAAACCTCAGCGCGGAACGGCACCGTGTCATTGTTCACGCTCACAGCTGATATAAATTTAGAATAGTCTTGTGGATTTAGTCTCACTGCTGGAAGGGCTGTTAGAACATTGCATGCTATTCTGGTTCCCTCCTGTGAATGGCAGCTGTGAGAGGAAGTGGCTTTACATCGTGTTCTGAAGACAGCTACTTTAGGGAGCTATTTTTCTGAAAAGGAAAGATGATAGCCTTAAAGCCCCTGGCAGGCATCTATGGAGCTCACAGCCATTTTTACCTTATCTGATTTGTCCTCTTGCTTCCTTGGAGAGCAAAAGGGGTGAACAGAAGAGTGGCTTTCAATTTTAGAAAATGAGCCTTTCTAGCATTTGTAACTTGTCTCTTCTTCTCCTCCCAGGCCTGTGCTCATCTCCAGCTCTGTCAACCTTCTTGTTGCCTTTATGCCTCTCTCTTTGCATTTGGATATCCATCTGAGATGCACCTCAAACCCCATTCCCCTTGTGTGGGGGTGGCTGAAGCCACTCCACTACCTGCTAGATAGTAGGTAGCACACCTGGGCGGGTGGGGAAGGGTCTGCAAAGATAACCTGTTCCCAGGTGCCAAGTACCTAGAGCACAGAGCAGAGGACAGCAGGCTATGGCCCTGGAAGAAACTGAGCCTGCTAAATCTTCTGCGTACTAAGGTTTGAACCTAAGGCTTGTGCCCTGAGCTACATCCCTGGCCCATTACATTATTATATTATATATTATATTATACTATACTATATTATATTATGTATTGTGAGACAAGATCTCCATAAATTTCCCATGCTGGGCTTGAACTTCAAATTCTCCTGCCTCAAACTCCTAGAATACTAGGGTTACAGGTGAGCACCACACCCTACTTCTGTCACCGGCTTTTGTAAATGAATACAAAATTCATCTGGATAAGTGGATATTGGAATGGAACTCTATGTATTTGTTTACAACTGTGGCTGCTTTTGTGCCTTAATAACAGAGTAGGGTATTGTTTGCAAGGCTAGATTATGCACTGTCTGGTCTTTCAAATAAATTTGCTAAGCCTGATCTGTGGAAAGGGAGTCGTGCTCAGTCTAGCATGTGGCACTGTGAAGACCCTCAGGAAGTGCTTATGCAATGAAAGACAGGAGGGGAGGAGGGTGGGGAGAGAGAGCCAAAAGGAGAAGGCACAGGGAGACAAAATGAATGGCTCCGAATAACATTTTATGTAACGAACAGCAAGAAAAAATCTTTTCTGTAAGGAAACAAAACCAGAATGCACTCAGGATTGGCTACTTCAGGTAAAGAGGCTAAAGGAGGTGGAATTGAAGGGGCAGGAACAAAAGGCATATTTTTGTAGACTTGCTGAGTTACAAACCACACTCCAAGCTTGCAGCTTGAAAGAACACTTCCAGGGTATCTCCTGATTTTGTAGGTTGAATGTAAGAAAGGGGCTTGGCTATCTTGTTCTGTGAGTGGCAATAGAGCTCATTTAATGGTATTCAGTGGGATGGATTTTCATTGAAGAGCCAGTTCAGCTCTACTGCATGCCTAGTGCCTTAGGGTAATGGCTGTAGCCTGGGTTCCCTGGCGGCATTTCAGTATTAGGGCAGGCAGATCTCTTACACAGTACTTGGGACTCTCAGAGCAAGGGTTCCAGTCAGCCCAGAGCTGCAGCGTCTTTTATGTCATCTAACGATGACACTTCCACTTTCATGTGAACAAATGTGCAAGCCTGCCCAGACTCCAGGCAAAGGGACATAGATGCCATTCATCAAGGGGGATGAATCAAAGATTTGTGATCATGGCTGAAAGTCAGCTTAGGGGAAAAAGGATGGAGTAGTTGAGGGAAGATACCCAACATTTAGCCACGGTTTTTCACCATTGAAAACTGTGAGCTTTGCCTCCTGCTTCTTGGGAAATGAAGTCCTTGGTAGCAACAAGTGTCTGAGCGTCCTGAGAAAGCAGAACCTCTGGGCATAATGGCACCTCCTTAAACCTGAGTCTGAGAGGTGCTGCACCCACCTCTTTTCCAATTCTAGTCAGCTGTGCTAGGCAGTCACTGCCCAGAGGCAGTGACTAGAGAGGGTGGTGCTGATGGACAGCTCAGTGTCTCAGACGTTATACGTCATGTTCACAGTTCTGCCTTCAAACACTGTCACTCACACAGCACTCACACAGCACACACACACGCACACACACACCCTGTTCCCTCAACTCACACTCAGCGCACTACAATGCGCAGCACCAGTTCTCACAGCTAGCTTCTGCAACTCCTGCTCTACTCCATTCCCAGACTGCTGAGTCCTCACTGATTGCTCTTCTGCTTCCCGGGCTGGCCCATGAAGGGACGGCAGAGCATGGTACTTTAGCATAGGGCTTGGCCTTGTGCTGCCTGAGCTTCAGTGCCCCTGGGCATTCTCATGACTTCAGGTGAGTTATTTCATCTCACCAAGCTGTAGTTTGTTCAACTATGAGAAGGCAATGATAATAGTACCTTCCTGGAAAATTTTTAGAAGAATTGAGTTAATACATTGACCTGTAGGAGACATTTAGTAAAGGTTATAAATTGCTATATCTATGGATATCCAAATTCTTTTCATTTATTTAGGTTTACTTTTTTATTTCTGCCTTCACTATGTTATCCTGGATCTGGCTCATCTTATCTCTATATAATTGTCCACACTTCAGAACAGACCTATGCCTTTATTTCTTCCATTCCAATTCATGCTTCACATAACGTATAGCAATGTTCTACTAGATATTGGTACTACACCAAGAATTTTTAAGACATTATCTAAACCTTTGCAATACTTTGCTAAGCTAGGGTAAGTGTTGTGTACCAGCTGTGTGATCTGGGTGAAAATAACAAACCTGGTGGTTTCCTTTTACTACATCATACTCTTTCATGACAGCAAACTTCAATATTCAATGTATCATCTGTCTGCATAAAATCTTAAGTAAATAAACAAATGAAACAGTGACTTTTGAGAAATAGAGCTATAAGACTTTAAATATTTTCTTTTTTTTTTTAAATTACCTGATAGGAATTCTTTTGCCCCAGTATTTAAACATATCAGAATTTCACCACAAATTATTTTTCTAAGTAAAGTTGTTAAAATTCTCAGTTCAAATAATCTCTTCTAGTCAAGCTAAACTATTTACCACCCTCTGACAGACCACAGTCTAGTTTAATCTTCAAGTTTTCACTGATGACTTTAACTCAGCTGGAACACCCTTCCCACTGCTTAACATCCATGTAGCTAAATTATGCACAACCATGAGATACTTAATCTTCACTGTCAACCTGATCAGCTTGAGAGACACCTGGGAGGCAAAAAAAAAAAAAAAAAAAAAAAAAAAAAAAAAAAAAAAAAAAAAAAAAAAAAAAAAAAAAAAAAAAAAAAAAAAAAAAAAAAAAAAAAAAAAAAAAAAAAAAAAAAAAAAAAAAAAAAAAAAAAA
>PVKA01006512.1:0-52778 GCA_004027165.1 Ctenomys sociabilis | reverse complement strand
CTTGCTCTCTGCTTCCTGGCTGCCATGGACAGAGCAGTTATGCTGCTCCGCACCCTTTCACAATGCTGTTTCCAGCTTGGATCCATTATAGATCAAAACCTTTCAAATCATGAGTGAAATAAACTTCTTGTCTGAATTGTGGGTGTCAGGCATTGATGACTGACTACTACACTTCCTTGAGGGGCAGCTTGATTGCCAGACCCTATGAAAAGTCTGATTTACTTGCAAGCTAATAATTCATCTAGCCACAGTTTTACAGGTGCTGGTGGAAGACATGAAATTCCCTGGTCAGAGACAAAGAACAGTTTGTCCTTTGGGATAACTCAAAGGGACAGGGCAAAGGAGCAGTAGAAGTAGAAGGAGTATTTGTAGTCCTGTGCCGTTCCCCTAGTGCTAATGCCCACAGGGCCATGTGAGGAGGGCCAGGTGAGTCAAGACACATTGTAGAAGGAAAAGAGCACAGAGCTTAGGAAATCCAAATCTTTTATAATGGACAAGAATCATGTCTCCCTTTTGCTAGCTCTACTTTCCACTTTGTAAGCAAATTTAGGCTTTACTTCCTAGGGAGACATTATTCCCATTTTTTTCCCCATAATTTTATTGAAAAACACAAAGAAATGAGATAGTCTCAAATCAAATTAGTAGGTCAGTTTCAATAATTAATACATTGCATGTTGTTTTCTTAGTGGTTATTTGTTGTACAAGATGCAGACATGATATTCTATTTACCAACACTGTTAGAACACAACCTTCTATTCATTGAATTAAGAGAATGTAGCTATATATCTATCTTAACTATTTTGAATATACAGATACAAAATAGTCATTCATTTGTATACCTTTTTTGTTTAATTTTGTTAATTAAATATTATAAGTGTGTGAATTCAGCAAAATATTCCTAAGTAGTCCAGTAGCCCATAATAGTATTGGGTTTTCCATATGTCTGGCAATATCAGAAGTTGTTGACTTGAGTCTTTTACAGTTCAGCATAATAATATGATTTTACTTCCTATACTTCGGTTTAGTACTTTTCTGCTATTACTCTCATTATTGAAAGCCATTTGCCACACAAAGATCCTTGAAGATAGACCAGGACAATGACAGTCTATACTTCTTACAAGACTTACAAAAGTCTCATGGAATTGTTTCCTAACACCAAAGATAGTACTTCTCTAACTTGACTGTCAATTCTTCTAAGTTAAATATAAACAAAAATAAAAAACCAACCAATTTCCTATTCCTATTCAGAATATTAAATTTTTGTTACAAAATTCTTGTCTAGCTGAAATGAATTTCTACTTCTCCATTCTTGCAGGCAGGTCTGTAAAGTCATCCTGATACACCTGAAGCACCAGAGTGAAAAGTGTCAGTGGGGTAGGCCACCATTCCTTCTACTTTTTTATTTTGTCACTCATTCAGGTCAATGACTTTTAGCTTAAAAAATCACGGCAAGATATGAATAACATAAAATGTGACCACTTTGAAGCCTATAGCTCAGCCACATTAAATAACTGACTTTTTTTTTTTTTGCGAAATTATCCCCATACATCTTCAGAACTCTTCTTGGAAAATTCAAACTGTACACTCAATAAGCTCCACCTCTTTCACCTCCCCAGTCCCTGGCAATCACCCTTCTAATTTCTGTCTCTCTGAATTTGACTGCTCCAAGAACCTCATATAAGTGGCATCATGCAACATTTGTCTTTCGATGACTGGCCCTCCCACTTTTGACATAATATACACCACACACACACACACACACACACATACACACACACCAGATTAACCTCCACAAGTCACCCATGCATTCATGGCACTTGAGCCCATATGGAAGGCGCCCTCCCACAGGACTATCCTGTTTGTCACTCTGGCTCATGCCATGTCCTCCTGTCAAAAAACTCAAATACTCACTGCATTTTTTGGTTCTCAGGCTAACAGTGATGAGATTAGACTAGAAAGAAAGAAGTGCTCTCATCTGTGAGATATCGAGCAGAGGCTCTACCCCGTTTTAAAGCTGGCTAAGAACTTCGGAGGATCTGATGAAAGCTAAGTATCTTCTCCCAGAAAAGTGTACAGGCATACGTACTCCTGTATCTAGTATCAGGGATTCATAAAGCCTGATTGGAAGCCAGGAGTGGTGGTGTCCACCTATAACCCTGGCACTGAGGGAGACCGAAGAAGGCTCAGTGTCACTGGGACAAATGAGAAAACATGCAGAACACACCTTGGAATCATTCCACAGATGTGTGAAGAAACTGGGCGCTTACCTACCAGCTCTTCCCCTTTGCTGTTGAATGAGGTGACCTTCACTCTCTGGCTCTCTGGGCCTGTTCTGCTGTTGGCCAAGCATACTGCTGGGGCCATAGAAAACTCTCAGGCACAAAAGACAAGTGTTGGAGTAGGAGGCTTCCAGGTACATAAGAATTGCTCACCAAGAATGCATAACCTCTGTGATGGTCAAGTGGATGTGGATCGGCTGCAGATCATGGAAATTCATCCATGCAGCTGGGTTCAGCATCTTTAGATGCTCCCACTTTGCTCTTTCAGCCTGTAAGTTTGTTGAAGCAGTGGACAGTTCATTTGTACTCTCAGGCCTGGTTCTTTGAACAGATATATAAAGGAGCCCTCTCCAAAGTGACCCACAGTGGGCATGTGAGCTCTTTGATACAGCCCCACCTGTGGGCATGAGGCCTGCCCTTTATTTACTCCAGACATTCACTTAGATGGCAGTAAGAGTAGTCCAAGCCCACTGAGCTCATTTAACTTAATTCCATGGTTCCTGAGAATGAAGCACAGAGTGGAAATCTAGAAAAAGCTAAGTGGAGATGGCCTCAGTGTTACCTCAGACTGGATTCTATTCATCATCCCTCTAACTCATAATTAATGGCTATAGAGGAGGCAGTCAGTTTTATTAAATAGTGAACAACAACATAGGCACCAAAATGATGAGATGTAATTAAAAATATAAGTCCCAAGCATGGTACTAGAACTTGGGGTGGTAGGTCTCATGACTCCCATTAGGGGTGCTGAGAGCAGAGCAGGAACAGTGAGACCATAACTAGGGTCTTAGAGTCTAGTGAGGGTTGAATTGTGTTCTCCCAAAAGATTGGTTTGTGAGTATGAACTTATTTACAAGTAGACATTTTACTTGTGATCAAATTAAGATGAGGTCATTAGGATGGGTCTTAATTTAATACGGCTGTGTCCTTATAAAATGGAGAGAGACAGACAGAAAGACAGATAGACAGAGACAGAGACAGACAGAGACAGACAGGGAGACAGAGAGGCAGAAAGACAGAGATAGAGACAGAGAGAACAGTGCAAAGACAGAGCAGGCTTTTGCTCACTACAAGCCAAGGAGTCAAGGAACTCCTAAGAGTATGCTTCCTTCCCTGCCTTCACAAGAAGCAAACCATGCTGATGCCTTGACCACAGACTTCTAGCTTTTAAAGCTGAGAGAATACATTTCTGTTGGTAAAACCACCTGATTTGTGGCACTTGGTGGTGGAAGCCCTCAGAAAACTCATATAGGTTCCAAACAGGGAAACAAACTGAAGTCTAGTCTTGGGAGGAGGGATGGACCAGGGGGAGCAGACAAAGAAACAAGTTTGCAGGCGGTGGTGCCGGGAGCCTGAGTCATGACTGTGTGCACCTGGGATCACTCACAAGGGTTAAGCTCAAGTGCAGACAACTGGACAAGGATGTGTTCTGTGGCAAAACCTGGCTCTCTTTCCTTCTCTTTGGCTAGAAATGCTCTTTACCACTTAGAGGAGTCATCGCCTGAAAATTCTATGTTCTTGTCCTCCCCTTGACCAGAGGCTCCTTATGCACCTAAAACGCCTGGGACTTAAGGCAATCCTTCATGTTACAGTGGTTTTCCTATAGGTCTCCCCAGCAAGCTGAGATTTCTTTGAGCTCAAGAGCCAGATCTTTCCATTTTCTGAATCTTCCACATAGTGAATGCCAATATATATTTGTTGAGGAAATAAAGACGTGGTTGGGGAAAAAAAAGACATGGTTGGATGAATAAAGTAGTAAAAATATATGGGGTTGTTAAGACAAAAAAAATAGCTTACACCTTGGGGATATTTATGTATTCCTTGGGCTTGAAGTCATCAGTGGATGTGATTTCTGAGGCAAGAGCTGTTGACCAGCAGGACTAGCATCTGGGAAGAGCTTGCAGCTGGCTGAGCAGGTACAAGTTGGATTAAAGCCTAGTAGCTACTTATTTATTCATGCATTTGCATTGGTGGTATGCTGTAGTGCTCCAGGCACTGACCTAGGTGCTGGGGATACAGAGTGGGGGAAACTGAAGCCCACTGAGGGCTTCACAGGCTGGTGGTGTGAACCACTTGTGAACAAAGAAGGGCAAAGGGTGTGTTCTCAAAGGTATTTGCTGCGTCATTATCTATAATAAAGTTAGAGAAAATCTCAAAGCTTTTCTATGGAGACATGGTCAAATATAGCATGGAGTAGTAACTGATGAAATGCTGTGCAGAAAAATGTAAGAAACAGTTTAAAAAAAAAAAGGTAGTAGGTACTATTTCAGTTAAAATCTGTTTAGGCTATGGATGATAGAGAATTTAAAATTAGAATGATTATGAGTCATAGAAATCCTGAAACAAGAGCAGCCTAAAGACCAATTTCTTTCTTTTTCTGCTAATAAAAGCCAGAGGCAGGCAGCTTAATAGGATGCTGTCGTAGTTAGGGATTTTGCAAAGGGAACAATACAATACAGGACACATATTTTATAAGATTATTTTACAATGAGTCATAGGAATACAGGAAATCTGTCCACACACTAAAGACCAACGAATCCAGCTGCGGGCCTGGATCCCATGCTGATGTCCTGCATGAGTCCAGCTGAAGATCTAGAGCTCATAACAATGCCTCCCACAAGTTCATTTGGAGACCTAGAGCCCACAACAATGTCTCATGCAGGCCCACTTCATGGATCTGTGCTGGGAAGGCTCAAGGTCAGTGTTGGAGGCTAAAAAGTCTATGCAAGTGAGATGAGGGATCTGTGCCAGCAGATATGAGCTGAGGGATCTGAACTGGAGCAAGGAAGCAATGCTCAGGGTAAGAATTAGAGCTCCCCCTAAAAGTACCACAGCCATCCTCAGGAACAGTGAGGTCCTGTGCTCCTCCAGCTATGAGAAAAGCCAAGTTCCCATCAGGAAAGCCAGTGTGACAAGCTTCTCCAGAAAACTGAGCTGTGCACCATCTTCCCCTCTGGAGCCAGGAAGTGATGCTTAAGGTGAGGACCAGAATTCCTCCAATGTGAACTGTAGCTATTCTCAGTGACAATGAGGTCCTGAGCTTCTCCTCCAATAAGAACAGCCAAGTCCCCAGGAAAGCCAGCATGACAAGGCTCTCCAGCAGAATAGCCCAAGAGAACCAGAAGCTCCCTACAGCTTCCTAATAGCTTCTATCAGCTCCAAACAGCCCCTAGTAACCTTTTCTCCAGTTCTGCCTTTTATACTGCTGGCAACAATCCTCAGGTAAGCTTCATATAGTACCATGCTAATTCAGTTCAGCTGAGTATTACAAGTTGCCCACCAGTTGGCAATCCGTCACAAGGGCTCTGTAACCACCAACTTATGTTGCTTCTATTGTGGTCCAAGGACTGGTACTACAGCCCCAGCCATCATATCACATTCTAGGGAACAAGAAAAAAAAGTCTACTTTCTTTACAGATACTTTCCAGAAGTCACATATGACATGTTTCATTTCATTGGTACCAGCCAGTGTGCAGATGAACTCAGAGTCAGTCATCATGAGTGGTAATGAACAGAAGATTACTTCTGCAAAACAGACCTTGGGCTGTGTGTGAGGAGCTCCGGATCTGTCAGAGGCCTTGACAACTGGTTGTTTTGCAAAGCCAAGCACAGCCAGCTGCAGAAATAAAGTGGTAAGGGGAAATTGGCCCAGAGAGAGGTGTGCAGGAAATATCTGTCACTTCTTGGGGTCCTCGCCAACAAGTGGGGGTGGGCCAGTGGCAACTGGTGGTCAGCAGGGCTGGCATGTGGGACAAGAAAGTTATGCAGACAGTGGAGAGCACTGATTAAAGCCAGAAACTCGAATGTACCTATGCATACATCACCATGTTAGAGAGGAATAGCCAAAAGTGGTCACTAACTTACTCCGTCTTCTCAATTTTATAAACTTCCTTTTTTGGCAATTAGGATTTAGAATCCTAAGTAGAATTTACTTCTGAGAAACTTCTAGTTTAATGATCCACAATTTGTTATTCAGACACTTATACACACTTCCTTTCAAAACTATACTTAATTTTCAAAGAAAGATGCAATAATCTCTCCTACAATGGAAAAAAAAAACAAAAAACTGCACTCTGTCCCAGAATAGAGGGCAGCATGTCACCTCTGCCCATTGTCAGGTGATGTCCAAAACTCTTCCGGCTGAACTGTATTCCTCTTGGTGGCTGATAACTTACGCAGTATGACTTAAGATCAGCCACTATTAGCATGTCCTATGTTACATAGTAGGAGAATTGAAGATGGAAAAATTAAAGTGCACTCATAAATGGTATATTACCAATACATCCAGATTGAAGCAAGGAAGAAACTGCCATGAATACTACAATTGGTCATGCAGCCTTAGCTGTTGTTTATGATTTATTTCTTTCACTACCTATTTCATACTTCTTTTTGCTTAGCGAATTGGCTATTTTGCATGATGGGAAGACCCAAACCTTTATTCCAGAAGGTGGGCCACTAGTCATTCTGATTCTACGAGGCAGGCTGAAGGATCGCCTACAGTTCTGATGTCCTCTTCTCAGGCCCAGCTCCTCTTGATGATCAATCATCCTAGCCAGTATGTCCAAGGGCCTTTGTTCATTTGTCCACTTCTTTGTCTCTGGAATGATGCAATGACTGGAAAGGCATCTCAGATTTTATTTAAAAAGGAAAACCAGTTAAATCTATCAGGAGAACCATTTCTTCTTTAGAATTTAAGATCTCTGAGCCAACAGAACACAAAGTTGCACAGACAAAATCTCAGATGTTTGCTAATGGATCACTAGGAGTAAGGGAAAGGAGCCTCCTCCCATTTCTAGTCCCTGATTCCAGGGCACATGTCTGGCTCTACAACAAACATGGTCATCTATTGGCAGATATTGTAGGGTCTGTCTTGTATCTTGATGGATATTACCTTGTGCTAATATTTACCTGGCTTTTCCAAGGTCACCCCACCATTCTACTAGCACAATTGTTTCAAGAGCTCTTAAAATCAGTGAACTAAATTAACATAAGCCCATGCTACACTTTATTTGCTATAAAATGATGATTTTTTGGGGGGGGTGAATATCAGGAATTGAACTCAATTCCCTTGTACTTTCCAGGTAGGCACTGTATACCACTGAGCTATATCCTCAGCCCCTTATTTGGTCAGGAATGATATCACATAGAAAATGAACGAGGCATTGCTTAATTTCATAGCAGTGATTTGGGCATATTAAAAAATCGCGGGTAGGACAGGCAAGACCATGGGTGGAATATAATCCTGGTGCAATATGGTCAGCCTGCTTCCATGTGAATTTATGGGGCTTTCAGAGAATGGCGCCCCATAAGGGTTCAGTCAATGTCTCCTGGTTGCGAGGTTTGAGGCTCAGTACTGACTGCACTGGCTTTGATATCCAGGCCATGCTAGTGGGCCCATGTATAACCCCTGCCCTTGCCACTTCAGCCACATTGTTGATACGCTTTCTGCTACACATAAATGTGTTAGAGCAGCAATGCCAAACAAGGTATATACGCAGGCTCCAGACTCCAAGAAGCTCACTCACCTCCCTGTTTCTTAGGGGTGAGGGCATCCAAATGCAACAAAATGTTTTTCATTTTGGAAAGAGAACTTTAATTTATGGCCCAGACAACTGGATCCCTGAGAATTCTGCTTGGGTGATAGAATCCCGATTTTCTGGATTTTATTTTGCACCCTCTGGCACACACTGTTATTACCAAAAGCCCATTAGAGTTTACTTGTGATCATATACCCCTTGGGTTTGAAAAGAACATATAACACTTTGTATCCACCAGAGTTATCACACAGAGTAATTGTACTGCCTAAAGGTCTTCTGTGCTATTTGTGCCCCCTCTCTCCAGACTACCATCAGTCTCTGATCTTTCAATGTTTCCACAGTTTTGCATTTTGTAGACTTTGCTTTGGCTTCTTTCACTTAGTGGTACCTATTTACATTTCCTCTATGTCTTCAGTATTTGATGGCTCACTTCCTATCACTAAGTAATATTCCATTATCTGAAGGTATCATAGTTTATTTGTCCATTAGAAAGTTTTAGTAAGTTTTCACAGTTAGATAAAATTGCTATGAACATCCCTGTGCTGATTATAGGACCCAGAGAGATAGACTTTGTGAAATGGGAAGGGGATCTGTGAATGAGAAGAGATGGGCTGAAAAGGAGGGGAGGGGATGTACACAGGAGCAAGGTGAGACTTGTATCTGTACCAGTACCCCACGATCAATATACTTAGTGTGTATTGCCAACATACGGCAACAAATATTTTTAAAGTCTTCAACTTCTTTAAGTACCAGTGTGTGCAATCGCTGGATCAGACATAGAGTCTTATACAAAACAATGCCGTATGTCAATGTTACTGCACCATTGTGCAATTGGATCAGCAATTGCTTCCATCTTCTCCAGCATTTAATGTGGTCAGCATTCTGGATTTTGCCCATGCTAGCAGGGATATAGTGCTTTTTCGAAAGACCACTTTTGACTATTATTTAAGGTTAATCAATCTTCTCTATTGTATTTAACAGGAAGAAAGGGCCAGCCAGATAGCTCAGTGGATTAAAGCACCTGCAAGCAGGCACAGGAGCCAGAGGTGGGATCCCGGGTCTGCTATGCCAGTCCTGCCCCCGGGGTGTGCTGAGATGAGACAGTCATTGAGGCTGGGCACAGTGGCGCGCCTATAATCCCAGCTCTTGGGAGACTGTAAACAGGAGGATGACTACAAGTCTGATCTATGTAGTGAGACCCTGAACACCCTGTAGATGCCACCCTAAAATACAAAAAAAAAAAAAAAGAAAAACAGGAAGAAGTACTTAATTTCTCACTCCTGTCATTTGTGCATGTACAGATCTTCTCAAGCAATTTTGACTCCTTTCCCCATCCTTTATACCATTGCATAAGATAAACGTGCTTGTCTGTTTCTGGGAGACAGACATTGGGCCTCATTCTGGGGTGTATGTGTGTGTGTGTGTGTGTGTGTGTGTGTTGGGGTGTGGGTGTGGGTGTGGGTGTTTCCTTCTCTGTAGGTAGGAGGCATTAGTATACCTGTCTGGCTCTTTTTTTTTTTTTTTTTTTTTTTTTTTTTTTTGCGGAACCGGGGATTGAACTCAGGCCCTTGTGCTTGCCAGGGAAGCACTTATTCCACTGAGCCATCTCCCCAGCCCTTGGCTCTTGCTTTTAACACAGCCTGTGACACAGTTCTTTATCAATAAAGGTGATAACTTGCTTTTCATGCTGGAGACTGTCAATTCTCCCAAGAAGTTTTTGTATGAGGGAGAACAGGAAAGTGATGTGTTTGGCTCTGTCAGCCTCCAACCTTCCTGTTTTTAATTCATTAATTTATGGCCTCTCTGTTATGTGGCTCCATCTCTATTCTTTAGCAGACTCAGGTTCTTTTCTGCAGCACTAACTTGGATTCCTGTTCTTTGAGCTTTTCCATTTTATTGACAGTTTAATTTGAACCAATTATAATTTCCCAATATGATTTCTTCTTTGATCCATGAACTAATTACTGATCTGTTTTTAAAGGATTTTAAAAATTTTATTTCTGAGAAATAGCACATCATGAAGATATATTTTCTTTTTTAAAACATATTTATTTATTTATTTAATTTGTTTGTTAGCTTATTTGTTCCAGGGTCTCACTGCACAGCTCAGGCTCTCAGTGATCGGCCTGTCCCACTCAGCCTCCCCAGTGCTGGGATTACAGGCATGTGCCACCATGCCCAGTTTCACTGGCCAGCATGGCAGGGCGCCAGCACAGCAAGCAGTACCAGGGCTCAAACCTGGGTCTCTGTGTTTGCCAGGGAGGTGCTTAGACTTCAGATCCATCTTCCCAGATTAAAGGTATATTTTCTGGTAACTATTAAAAAAAAACTCTTCAATTCCAAAAACAAAAAACTCTTGACAGATACAAAAGTTACATTTCTTATTATATAGGTCTTGCTTTATTTTGGTCTTAACCACCCAGCAGAAAAGTATAGAAATACAGTATGAAAAGTGAAGCCATGTTAATATGCTGAGCTGTGGAAGGCTCAAGTCATCAGATTCAGACATTGCCAGTCCTGGGGATGACCCACTACTATTGTGGACTACTGGACTATATTGGAATATTTTGCTGAACTCATGCATCTACAATATTTGAATGGCAATGGAATACCCATGTCTGACAAAACTAAGAAAAAGGTGATATAAATGAAGGACCATTTTGTATCTGCATATACAAAATATTAGATATATAGCTGCTTTCTCTTAATTCAATAAGAAGATTTGTACTAATAGTGTTTGGATAGGATATCATGTCTGCATTCTGTGCTATGAATGTCTACTAAAAAGACAACAATATGCAATGTATTAATTGTTGTAACTCTCCTACCAACCCATTTTGAAATTGTCTCATTGCAATTTTTTTCTCAATAAAATTAATAAATAAAAAAATTATATACATTTGAAAAGAAAAAAGCTTTCCATAAGAGATGAGCATTTAAGAAAAGATCAAGAAGACAGTTTAAACATCTAGCTGTTAACCCATCAATCCAAAATGCCTCTCTAACACTGACTTTTCCCTTGCAAAGGTTATAATGTCTGCAATTTGTGCTTACTTGAATACTTTTCAAGGGACATTTTCCCATCATGATATTTCTTTTTCTTTTCTTTTGTATGTGTTTAGTACAGGACCTACAGGGTCTCATTACACAGATCAGATTCATACTGATCCTCTGGTTTTCAGCCTCCCAAGCACTGAGATTATAGGTGTGCACCACCACACCCGGTCTCAATTGCTGTCTCAGCATGCCCGAGAGGCAGGACTGGCTTGGCACACTAGGGGGATTGAATTCCCTGCCCTGCGTCTGCCTAAGCAGACACTTTAATCTGCTGATTAATCTGGCCAGTCCTGATATTTCTAACATAATAATTTTACATTATGTTCATTCCTCCTCCAAGAGATGACTGAGACTTTTTGGTGTATCGATATGAAATTATAGGTTATATTTATTTTAACGCAGTTCAGTTATTCTTATAATAATTCACATAATAATTGTCCTGTTCTTGGCTAATACATGCTTATTCTCATTTGCTTCCAACTTTGTACTATGGACTTCATAGCCATAGATAACTCCTTGTTAACTCCATAGGAGAAGATATAGGTTCATATATCTGGACATTTTCTAGACAGACCTGGAGCTAGTCAAATGTCCAAAGAAACTTAGTTTATTTTAGTGAAAACTGATACTTCACATTAAAACAAGTAATTGGGACTTCTGGAGTTGGAATTTGGTCATTGTTTCTGGGTAATTTTTAGTGACAAAGTTTCTCTTGTTTCCTTGTCTTTGCTTTTGGCATTTTACATTTATGCCATGATGTGTCTGGGTCCTTCTTGAACAGTTCTCCTCCATTCTCCCTCTGAGGAACGTCTGAAACTCCTGTTAGAGTTATGTCAAAACTTTGTATCCTCTACACACTGTTTATTCTCATTTCAATATTTTTTAGCTTCTCTTCCTGTGTACTGCGACCTAAGTCACTACCTCCTGTCTGTATTCCTACTTGCTCCTCATCTTTCAGCTGCATTTTACCCATCTTGCTGTTCTCCTGGACTTTAAATTTCATGACTCTTTAAATAATTAGAGATTCATTTTGTCATTCTCTACTCCATCTGTTAAGATTTCTAGTTATATTTCCTCAAGAATCTTTCATTTTTGCAAGGCTTAAGGAATTTGAAACTTATTTCTGTTGTCTAACAGACCACTCTATTATCTAGGCCCGAAGGTCTGTCTCATCTTGCCGTGTATCCTTTCAGATGGCCTTAGCCAGTGTTTCTGCCGATTACAAAAGGCTATGCCCCACCAAAGCAGGTCTGTGTTTCACTTCTCAGTTAGGGTCTTTCTGGGTCAGGTGAATTGTTCAGATTTAAAACCTTAACATGTAAGAGGGCGTTCTAGGGGTTACAAATTCATTGCAAAGATTTGTTCCTTAACATCAATGGCTAAACTTAATCAAAATGTTTCTACTTTTCTGCCCTGTGCAGGTGAGAAAGTTCATAGCCCTTTGGGACTCTGCTTTTTTTTCTTTTAATAATTTTATTGAGAAACAAATAGCAATGAGACAGTTTCAAAACTGATTAGTAGGATAGTTTCAATAATTAATACATTGCATATTGTTGTCTTATGGTTATTCATAGTACAACAGGCAGACATGATGTCCTGTCCACAAACTATTAGAACAAATGTTTCTATTCATTGAATTAAGAGAAAGTAGCTGTCTGTCTATCCTAACTATTTTGAATATACAGATACAAAATGGTCCTTCATTTGTATCCTCTTTTTCTGTTTAGTTTTGTCAGAGATGGGTATTCCATTGCCATTTAAATATTGTAGGTGCATGAATTCAGCAAAATGGTCCAATATAGCCCAGTAGTCCCTAATAGTAGTGGGTTTTCTGTAGGACTGGTAATGTCAGAAGTAGTTGACTTCAGCATTTTACAGCTCAGCATATTAATATGGCTTTACTTTTTATGCCTTGTTTTTATACTTTTCTGCTGGATGGTTAAGACCAAGATAAAGATCAAAGATGTAGAGTGTGCCTCAGGAAAGTCACATGGAGAGAAACCATTCTCTCAGACTTTCACAGAGAGCAAATTGGTCAAGCAATGGATGTGACTCATCCACGTGGCTGACACTGAGAAAGGATCACAAATTGTGGTACAGGATCTCAGGATAAATCCTGAGGGGAGTTGACTGATCTTATCAGATACAAAAGTTGCATTTCTTTGTGACTTTTTGACCCCAGATTTTATTTTCAAGTCTCCGCCTAGCAGGGATCCAAAGCATTGAAAGACAAGACCTTAGATGACTGAACCCCTCTCCCTCCAAGCTTCCATGTAGTCAATCTGTTAATTAACCTAGTTGTCGATTTTCCCTTCATGTTTTAGCCATTGGTGATTCTCTTGTTTATTTATATTTATTTATCCATTCAGAAAGGGTATTTTAAAATATTTTATTGAAATCTCTATATATTATTTACTAGAAATGTTTTCAGGCTATGCAATTTGCTGTGTTGCTAGATGTAGAAATTCAGTCTCTGCTTTTATTCTGTCCAGAATTTTCATGTGAACTCAAAGTTGTCTACATAGGCATTTAAAAGCATCAGGTTTTTGATGAGAAAATATTGGTATAGCGTAGAGCTTAGGCATTCTGAGGGAAGATTGTATCATAAGACATTATGATTCGTTTGTGGAAAGTAATTAGGGAAATTTTTGGAAGAGAAAATGTTGTTTGTTAACTGGATTTTACAACATGATAGCTATTCTGAAAACATTTAAGGCACATTGATACCCTCCTTCAACAGACATTGCTCCCCAGCTGATATCCTTGTGATTATCCTGGATTCTACCACTGAGATTCTTAGGCTTTGTTCACACAAACACTCGCTATTCTCAGCAATCTAAAGCACAATGTTCTACCACTAATGTGCTGGTACCTTATTCCTCATCTTTAGAAAATGCTAAAAAATGGCCATGAACTTCCTCAATTAAGAAATTTCTCCATAGTATTTATCTAATACTTTCAAAATAATAATTGTATGTTGGCCACTATTCAAAAATGGCTGAAGTTGTAGGAAATGTTTAGTAATGAAAACCTTATAAACTTGACTTGATATTGCATGCCCTTTTTTCTTTGACAAGGCCTGGCTTGGTACAGAATTTTGTATGCAATCTTTGTTTCTGGAAGTAAATTTTCAGCTGAGTACAGGGATGCATTGCCTGCTCCCAGCACCCAGAAGGCTGAGGCAAGAGAATTATGAGGTCGGCCTGAGTTATGCAATGAATCTGAGGCTGGCCTGAGCTACGTAGTGAGAACCTGTGTAAAAAACAAGCTGATTTTTACTCCAAACCTGAGTGCTCACATTTCCTTGTGTTGTATTTACACTTTTGAATCCTATAAATCAGGGCTAAGGGTATGGCTCAACCGTATAAGTGCCTTCCTGGCAAGCACAAGGTCCTAAGTTCAATCCGTGGTGCAAAAAAATTTTTTTAAATGTAGGATACTATCAATATTTCTTTCACCTCCACTGATAAATTTATTCTATAAGGGTTTTATACATATGTCATTGCACAAAAGGCACTGCAATTTCCAGATATTCTGACACATGAATAACATAGGAAATGTAATCTTTGAAGAACATTTTTATAAAATTTATTTTTAGTTGTGTACGGTGCTGCAAATAAGTGCACAAAAATCAAAGAATGTTGATAAAGTTATGATGTTTTATGATTTTTGTGGTGATGAGAGTTGAACATTCTTATTCCCCTCTCTTTCCATTTTCTTTCCTACCCTGCAACATAACATTCCTACACAATGGACAAGTTATCCTTAACTTGAGTTTCTC
Source organism: Ctenomys sociabilis (assembly GCA_004027165.1). NCBI lineage: Eukaryota > Metazoa > Chordata > Mammalia > Rodentia > Ctenomyidae > Ctenomys > Ctenomys sociabilis. The sequence goes on along the minus strand of PVKA01006512.1, from coordinate 38,124 downwards.
TTTGTTAGGATTTGTACCCTTACACAGGATAGGCGCATGCTCTATCACTGAGTTACATCTAGATCTCCTTTTAAAATATACCTCCCACTATAGGAAACCAGATATCAAGGACAGAGGCCTAATTGAACTCCTCCACGAGCATAAAGGGAAAAGGTGGCAAGCTCTGCTCCCTCAGGGGCATGCAGCTGTACTGGCACATTGCAACGTCTAGGGAAACATCAACACAGCTGAGATATAGTTGTTTGCCTGGGCATGTGCGATAGCTAATAGGAGGCAGCTGAATCTTTGCTACTCTAACTGTGTGCTTATGTCTCTAAGTAAGCAAAAGCAAGGTTAGCCAAATGCTCATGGCCCTTTGTCCCCTAAAGGCAAAAGCTCCCTGAATCCTGCATTTTAAACTCATTTTGTCTTTCATTCTCATTCACCTCACCTCCACCTCCATTCTACGGGTGACAAACTTGTAGGCTGGTTTACTACATACCATATTTAAAACCAAACATCTTGGTGGCAGTCTTTGGATCAAAGAAAATGAATCTGGAATGAAAAAACCTCAACATACCTGTTGTCTGAGAGTACATTTGAACACATCTTTCAACATTCCTTTTATGTCTCATTTACTTCCGCATGTACTGCAGTAATTCCCATAACTTCTTTCCTTAGTATGCCCAAAATTCTCCTACATCCTTAACTTGAGTTTCTCTTTGTTATGATTTGTACCTAGGTATCCCACCAAATCCTCATGTAAGTAATTGGAGCAGGGTTCTAGAGATTATAATTAATTTATGATCCAAGGCTGGGATTATGAGTCTGAGTACTGCTGGGATTATGGCTGTGAGTAATAGATACATCCTGGTGCCAATAGCCCAAAGGCAATATAAGGAGAGAGACTTGCTTCCTGTTGTTATTGTTGCTACTCCTCCTCCATTTTGCTCTTGCTCCTTGCTGCTGCCATGAAAGGCTGCTCCCTGCCCTGTGCCACTCTGCCTTGGAGCCAGCCAAGTATGGACTAAAAGTTCTAGTAACTGTGAGGTAAATAAACCTTTCTTTCCTTCATTTTTGGTGTCGGGTATTTGTCTCAGCTATGACAAAAGAGTAACTGAGACATTCTTATTCCCCTCTCTTTCCATTTGCTTTCCTACATTGCAACCTAACATTCCCATGCAATGGACAATCTGAAAAGGTAGGACCTTCCTTAGAGCAGGAGTAGAAAAAAAATAGGGTAGAGAGAAAAAGATTCTTGGGTATAAAACCTGGAATAATTACATGCTCAATAATTTTCTTCCTGACACATTTATATACACAGATTGGAAAAGTATGTATGTGGGTTTATAGTGAGAGCTATGTAAAGTTCTCTGAGTTACTTAAACTCTTTAGATATCTGTTTCCTTATACATAAAAGTGAAATGTTCCTTTGTGTGGTCTTGATGAGAACTAAAAGATCTCACTTTGGTGTGGAATCTACCAAGTTGATTGCTGTATTAATCAGCTTTCCTGCTAGTGGAACAAAATACCTGTCAAATGTAAGTTAAAGAGGTTGTTTTGCTTCACTGTTTCAGTTGGCTCAGTCCATGAGCAGCTGGGCCTGAGGCAGGAACCACATGGCTGAATGACACAGTAGAGAAAGCCTCTCACTCCATTGCAGCTGGGATTCACAGTGAGAAGGAAGAGGATCCGGGAAAAAGAACAGTCTCCTGGGTCACGCTCAGGGCCATCAGGCTTTACTTCTAAACATATGAGAGTCTTGGGGACATTTTTGATCCAAACATCTTGCCCCTAGACCTAAAAGATTCATGTCCATTTCATTATGCAAATTTCACTTAGTCTATCTCTAACAGTTGCCAAATTCTTAGTAGTTTTAGCACTGCTGAAAAAAAAAGAAGTTTCCTTTGAAACTCAAGGAAAACTATTACTTGTTACCCCCTATGAAAATCAACAAGGAAGTCAAATATTTCTAACCTACAATGTCACAGAGTAAACATTTCCATTTTCCAAAAGAGATATAAGGTAATAGAAAGGAATTTTACCAAAGCAAGACTGAAAACCAGCAGGACAAATATTAAATCTTGTGACTCCATGTCCAGCCCTTGGGTGAGTTGGTGAGATATAAGCTCCAAAGGGCTTGGATGGTCCTGCTCCTATGGTTTGATGGTTGCAGCCCACATGGGTGGCTCTGTCTTTGGTAGACTCCACATACTGCTGGTGTTTTCCTCAACAGATTTTCCACATTCCTGGCATTCCAGACTTCCTGGGGTCTCTGCTTAACTTTTGGCTTCATTCTCACAGGTTCACACATGTCCTCTCAAGAGCATCCTGCCTCCCCCTACTCCCCAGGTCTTCAGATAAAATCAGAGTAGAAATTTCCATGACCCTGTGTCTCTTGCATTCTTCAAGCTTCAAGAATATCACAATTTGGATAATAGTAGTCTGATACTGGCCTGACCAGTAAGCTATCCCCCTTGGATTATGGCTTCAGGGGCCTTTGAGTCCCTGGGTGGTTGAACTTAGGGAAATACATCCTTAGGTTTCTGTGAAAGAGCAGAGCACCCAAGGGCTCTCTTCTCAAAACAGTCTTTTAAAAGAATTTATCATTTTAGACACAGATGCATAAGTCTGCAAAGAATGGTGTCTGATCAGATTTTGAGGTGTTTTCAAGCCACCTTTTCTATTGTCCACAGACAAAGTACATGACTTCTTTTTATGCTCATCTTTTTAGCAACCAAGCTCTTTTTGGCCTCAACTTTACAGAAGATTTTTTTTCTTCCTACCACAAAGTATTCCCACACCATTCAGGTCACCTTTTTGCTCCTGATTTTTCACTATAAATCTGGCTAACAGCAGCCAACTAATCATATCATAGTCTGAACAATGGGCTACTTTGAAATTTCCTTCACCAGGCTAATTAGTCTACTGTCTTTAAATTCAGCCTCATGCAGTCTAGGTAAAATGTGGATGAATTATTTCCCAGAATAAAACATGCATGGCCTCTAGTCCAGTTTCCAAAAGAGTCCTTATTCCCAACTGAAATCTCTTCAGCCTGGCCCTTTGCAGCTGACGTTCTTATCAGCATTTGACCTTCTGACCAAAATGACCCATCAAGTTCAGCTTTCAGCACTCTAAGGCTTCTCTACCCCACTTCACCAAACGTTCCCAAACTCCTCCACCAAACAAGTTCCAAAGGATTCTAGACCACACAGTCAGTTACATTCAAAGTAATGACTGCAGTCTTGATAGCAGTTTTCTGCGTTAATCAGCTTTCGCATTGTTAGGACAAAATACCTAATATCTATGAATGCAAAGTCAGAGGTTCACTTTGGTTCACGGTTTCTGATGGGTCATTGCTTGGTCAGCTGGTTCCCAGGGAGTGAGACCATGGCCGAACAGCGTGATGGATGGAAGCTAGTCCACTCTTGGTGGCCAGGGAGCCGAATGAGGAAGAGGAGGAGCCAAAGACAGCACATATCCAATCAGGCCACCCCCTAGTGACACACCTCTTGTGACTGTGTTCAGATTCATGACACTTTGCAGAAGGGGCATTTTTTATCACAATCCATGGCAATCTTATAGAAGTTGAAAGTAGAATGGTGCTTACCAGAGGGCACAGAATGTAGAGGAATGGGCGAAGAAAGGTTGGTAAGTAGATATTGAATTATAATTAGATAGAAATAAATTTTGCTGCTCTATTTCACTATAGAGTGACTACATATGAGAACACACTATTGCATATCTAAGGAAAAGTAGAAGAAATGATGTGTAATACTTTTATCACAAAGAAATGATGAATGTTTGATAATATAGATATGCTTATCCTAATTTAAATATAATGTATTATATACATGAATCAAAACATCACATGGAGCCCCATAAATATATATGATTTATAGGTGTTAATTTAAAAATGTACAAAAACTGAAATCAGAGTGAAAAGCACTTAGGAACAGCACTGGTATGCATAAATGCTGGGAAAGTGTTAGTAACTATTACCATCTTATAATAGTAGTTAATGCAATGCTGTAAAGATACAATGTATGTTGGTTCATAAGTAACAGTCAGTCTACATTAAGCAAAGGTGTGGGTGAAACAAAATCAAATATTAGGAGGAATGTTGGCAATGGAAGACAAAATGAAGTTTTACTTTTCTCTCTAAGGACTCCTTCACGACTGTCCCTCATGCAATCACTTAGTGGTGATCAGTATATTAATAGCCCTTGGTGGAACACAAGTTCGTGTGTGCTGGAGGCCACTATTGGCATATTTATCTATTATTGGGTTTCAAAGGGACAATTCCTCTTTTCATGAGAATTCATTAATATAATAATTCTCAGATGTGCTTGATGTCACAGTAGGACATCACCTAGGATGTTGGTAGAAATGAAACTCCTCACCCAGCCTCTGCTAAATGTCCTGACTCAGACTCGAGGCTTTCCCAAGCCTTCCAAGTGATTCAGATCCTGCTCAAAGAGTCATTTTGAACAAAGATTAAGCTCAGAAACAATTGAACTGGATACAGAAGCAACCTTTAGAAGGGAGGGCAACGGCAATGTTAATTAAGGGTTTCTTCCCTAGCTGTCTTGTTATAGCTGGCCATGGCCCCATTGGGTAATTCCAAAGCTGCAATTTATGATTGAGGCTTGAGATTTAAATGAAAAGGAATGAAATCACAAACTCTAGTAACCCATTTACATTAGGAGGAACTGATTTTATGTTTAAATATATATATATATATATATATATACTAAAATAATGAAGATTTTTATTAAGCATTGTAAGTTGCATTCAATAGCCTCCAGATACACCACACCACAATCCATCAACAGTCAGTCAGACCCAACGACAGTTTATTCTTCACAATCCATGGATTAGGTCAGAACCCCTTTCAATTTACAGGCAGATTTTACTTAGCTCTGGTGGGCAGGGCTTTGAGGAGTTACACATCATTTCTGATCGCTAATGTCATGAAGATGATAAGAAGTGATTCTGATTTCAAATTACATTGTTTGCAAGCATTAACAAAAGCATCAAAATGATAGAAGTATACCTGCTTTTACAGAAAATTCTTTACTAAATTCTTGATGGAAAAGTTATAAAGAACAAGTGATTTGTTTTCTCCTGTGGAAGGGGGAGATGATTTTTTTTTTAAGATCAAGAGTGTTTTATTTCACAGAATTTCATGTTTTGCAAATGTGGAGTCATACAACAAAGAATAATAATGCACACAGCAGCGAATACACCAAGGTAATGCTGATATTCGAAACAGCTAGATACTTGGGGGGGGGGTAGAATAAATGCAACAGAGATCAATAATCACAAAATTTTAAGATTAGAGCAAGGTCAATGACTAAACAGAGTTAACATCTTTATAGGACTATTACTGATTATTAGCATTTTTGTTTTGCAAATGGGCAATACTAGTAAGAATGGAAGGAAACACAATAACATGCATAATATTAACTACACACTTTAAAAATTATGACCTATGAAGAAGGTTAGCTCAAGTAGTAGTACTAATGTTCCATGTCTGATGCAAAAACCCCACAGTTCATTGATCACAGACACGCGGTATTAGTCACAAAAAGTTTCAGGACACAATGTGTTGATTTTGAAAGGTCATTTGCTTGTTCAAGAATTTCAACTTTATCTCCAGTTAACTTGCTTATAAAGTGTGTATGATGTGGCTGTCTTAAGTAAAGAAGAAGAGCAAACATCTTTTATGGAGGGTGAAAGATGCTGGGATTTCTGGAGAGAAAGAGAGCCTATAATTACATTTTGTCCTTTCCATAAGAGAAAAATGACAACTTTCAGATCCATCTTTTTTTTTTTTTTTGGTGGAACTGGGGATTGAACTCAGGCCTTTGTGCTTGCGAGGGAAGAGCTTGTTCCACTGAGCCAACTCCCTGGCCCCTAGATCCATCTTTGATATCAGCGAAATGACACATTTTTAGTTTGAACCGTTGTAGTCAGAATCCTCCAATAAAACAAAAGAGAAAGAAAATGAAGAGCATTTGACTCCCCCATTGAAAATGAAGTACATATAAAGTTTAAACTGCTTATGATGACACTGTGAAGACAACAATATTCAATGTATTAATTATTGAAACTGCTCTACCAGGCCAGGAGTGGCTCAGTAGAATAAGTACTTGCCTGGCGAGTGCAAGGGCCTGAGTTCAATCCCCGGTTCCTCAAAAAAAAAAAAAAAAAAAAAAAAAGATTGGAATGTCCCTATTTCCCAGCAATGTATATATTTATAGCAAGAACATCACTATAAGCATCTGAGGAATAAACAGAAGAATTGTTTAAACTTTATACTATGTAGGGGCCAGAGAGATGGCTCAGTGGAATAATCACTTCCCTGGCAAGTGCAAGGGCCTGAGCTCACTGCCCAGTTCTGCCAAACAAACAAACAAACAAACAAACAAACAAAAAAACCTTTGAAACTGTTCTAATTGGTTTTGAAACTGTGTCATTGCTATTCGTTTCTCAATAAAATTAATAAAAAAAATAAAATAAAAATAAACTGGTGATGACAAAAACCTATGATTGGGTTTCTTGAAATATAAAAAATTTTGGCAATCTGTAAGTATATATAGCTTAAAATATAATTTTTGGCATTTGGCAACATTGTATTTGATTTTGCCATATTGTTTCATATTGAAACTTTAAGGCTCTGATTTTTATGATTATAAAAGAAATAAGGCATAACCACAGTTTTTCTTTCTTACTTAAATTCCATCATTGTTGATGTGGTTCTTTTGTATTAAAAAGTACAACTTTCAAAACTAAAAAAAAATTATAGAGTAATATTGCCATTCTGCTGATTTTAAATATACAAAACACTCTATGCAAATAGTAGTGCAAGGTTCCTGAGGGTTTGGCAAGAGAGAGTGAAGAGGGTGTGTGATGACACAGATTATGGAAGAGAAAGCCAGGGGCCTCCATTCATTCTACTTTTTTAGGCACTGAATATTTACTATATATCAAGTCCTGAGAATAAAAAAAGTCCTGGATCAAACAAGACATGGCCCCTACTCTTTTGAAGCTTAAATCTAACTGGAGAGGCAGATATTTATCAAACTGTTTCATAGATGAATGCCTAATTCAAAAAGCCAAGGAAAGTTCTTAAGGAAAAGCATACAGTCCCATAATGGCACCTAACAGGAGAATCTACCCTAGGTTTGTGGAGAGAAAGGATCCCAAGAGAAAGAGAGAGGTTCAAGACAGCTCCCGTCCAGGCTCTGGTCCAACTGAGATCTGAAAGTTGATTAAAGGCAAGTCAGATCATGATGGAGGATGAGGTCCTGGGGAAGAAATCCTGCAGACAGAGCGAAGAGCGTATGGAAGCCCTGTGGTGGAAGGAACATGCTGCCTCTGTACAACTGGAAACAGACCAGCGAGGCAGTACTGATGCACATGTGGGTGGGGATACGGCACTAAACAGCTCCCAGTGCAGAGCAGGAGGCAGAAGGCAGGCTCGCACATCTTGTGGGTATCAGCTGGAAGGTGAGCTCACGTCCTAGCCCCTAAGATCCAGCTGTGGTGAGCTCAGAGATGTTAGGATTTGGCTCTCTTGCACAGATGCCTAGAAGGGCAAAGTGAAGGCTTGCAGAGTGGCTCTACTCAGCCGCTGGCCCAAGCACCTTTGCCTTTCTCCCTTGCCATTTCTAGCTAGTGTTTCCATCCTCAGTGTGATCATACATTTTTCAATCACAGCCCTATTCTGGGCATAAAGAACAGAAAGAGCAGGGATAAAAGGACTAACATTATTATACTTAACAAATTCTCTTTATGACTTATAGGTTATTGTTCTAGGTGGAAATATATTTGTGAGTGCGTGCGTGTGTGTATGTGTGTGTGTGTGTGTGTGTGTGTGTGTGTGTGTCTCAGATACACTGACATTTCAATAATTAAGATTTCTTGTAAGGAGAATGGAGAAAGTGGATATTGTGGAAAGGCAGTTTTGCCACATGATTTAAATAATTAGTATCAATTTTTTTTTTTCTGTGGTCAAATAGAAATCACTACAATGTTTAGGGCTGGTCTGATAGCTCAGTGAACTAAAGCACCTGCTTAGGCAGAGAGTAGCAGCCAGGGTTCAATCCCCAATATGCTATTCCAGCCCCACCTTAGGGCTTGCTGAGACAGTGATTGAGACTAGGTGTAGTGGCGCATACCTGTAATCCCAGCACCTGGGAGGCTGAAAACAGAAGAATCACTACAAGTATGATCTACGTAGTGAGACACTGAACACACTGTAGACCCTGCCCTAAATACAGATTTTTTTTTTTTTTTAATCACTGCAATGTTCAGGAAAGAATGGGGCTGAGAAAGCAGAGTTTATATGGAGGAAACTGAGGCAGTGCAGGTGGCATAGATTAAGGTGGTAGGTAGCTTTGCAGATGTGGGAATTAAGGGATCTCAGAGAGTTTTAGGAAGGCAAAAGTAGAGGCCTTGGTGATGAATTAGATATGGTGAGTGGAAGAGAAGGCATTATGAATGATACCTGCTGGGTGGATAACGATGTCATTCACTGAAGTAGGGAACAAAGAAAGAGAAGCAGGTTTTCTTAGGAAGATCATGCATTTGGTCTTGGGTAAGTCAAAGAAGAATGTCATCCAAATGGAAAGTTAGTAAATAAATAGTTGAGTGTCTGAGTCTGCAATAGCTAAGAGCCATCTGTGATGGAGATACAAGGTCGTACCACACAGTTGACGTCATTATTGCCTGGAGAGAGTGCAAAGAGCAAGCAGAGAGTCTGTGACTGGGAGTGGAGGAGCTTCAGAGTTTAATGGAAAGAGGAAAGGGTATAGCCAGAAGTGGAAAGAAAAGATTTACCCAGAGAAGGTGAAGGAAAATTACACTGTCATGTCCCAGAGCCAAGAAGACCACCAAGAGGAGCTACGCTCAATATTAGGGAGGAGTACATGAAGTGAAGCCTAAAAAAGTCTTTAGGATTTAAAAAACATGGAGGCCATTAAGCATCTTACTGAGTGAGTTTGGGTGGAATGTTATGTAAAAAGCCTGACCCATCTAAGAAGAGAGTCGAATATAAAAATTTGACAGCCAGGAACCATATAATTTGTTAAGAGATGAGCTCTGAAGGAAAGGAAACAGATAAAGTGGTTGCAGGAGGGGAAGTATGGCCCAGAGACTGGCTTTTGTTTTTGTTTTTGTTTTTTAAATAGGAGGAGGCCTAGAATAGGCTTAAGTGCTGTTAGGAAGGGCCTCTTTGAGAAGAGAGTGGGTTAACTAATACACATAAGGTTTGGGGAAAGCTGAAGACTCTGGGTGCTGATGTGAAGTAATGAGGTAGCCCTAATAAGGGAAAAACAGTATGATCGCAATTGGAGGACAGACAGGACTTTGCAACCAGAGAGCAGAACATTTCAGTTCAAGATTGCAACACGTTGAATGTGCCCTCACCAAAGTAATCATTTTGGGAAAATGTAAGTCATATAGGCAGGCTGGTCGTTAGAGAGTGCATGGGTTACATTAAGGTTGTTTTTTTCAAATAATTTTATTAAGAAATAAATAGCAATGAGACAGTTTCAAAACTAACTAGTAGGACAATTTCAATAATTAATACATTTCATATTGTTGTCTGAGTGGTTATTTGTAGTACAAGATGCAGACATGACATCCTGTCCACAAACACTATTAGTACACATCTTTCTATTCATTGAATTAAGAGAATGTAGCTATCTATCCTAACTATTTTGAATATAAAGATACAAAATGGTCCTTCATTTGTATCCCCATTTTTGTTTAGTTTTGTCAGAGATGGGTGTTCCATTGCCACTTAAATATTCTAAGTGCATGAATTCAGCAAAATAATCCAAAATAGTCCAGCCCTCCATAACACTAGTGGGTTTACCGCAATGTCAGAAGTTGTTGACTTGAGCCTTTTATAGCTCAGCATATTAATATGGCTTTACTTTTTATACCTTATTTTTATACTTTTCTGCTGGATGATTCAGAGAAAGATAACGCGAGAGCTATATAACAAGAATGTAACTTTTGTGTCTGCCAAGGTCAGTCAAATCCCCTCAGGATTTATCCTGAAACCCTGTATTGCAGTTTGTAGAACCTTTGCCAGTGTCAGCCACGTGACGAATCACTGTCATACAGTATTAACTACTTTTATATCCTCTCTGTCTCTCTGTTTCTGTGTCTCTCCATCTCTGTCTTTCTGTGTTCGTTTCTGTCTCAGTCTCTCTTTCTGGCATCTAGCTCAATGAGGCCTGGGGAAAATACCACAGTAGGAGCTAGAATTCACTGACCCTTCATTTCATTATGGGACCCTTACATTGTCCCTGTGAATGCCAGTATGCTGAATTTTAGAAAAAAGGAAATGGAGGTCAGGAGGGTTAAATAACTGGCCTGAGTTCACTCACTATTGCAGGATAAAAACAGAATTTAAAGTTTTATCTGAGGAGCAAGTTGTAGTGGTACAGTGCACAGCATGGGATTTTGCAAATATGAATGCACTGCATATTTCCAAATGGCTAAATGTATTTTAAATGATCTTCCCACAAAGACATGATGAGTGTGAGGGGAAGCAGAGAGCGATGAGCCCGATTAGCTGCCTGTAACAGCAAGTTTCTTCACTGCCGTTCAGGAGCGCACAGCTCGTCAGCAGAGCTGCTGACAGACAAATCAATTCAGACACAACCTGTCTCAGGTGGGAGGCTGGTGATCTTCCAAGTAAGATCCAAATCTGTACTTGTTGCTTGGGGGTTACTGTATCATTCCCTAGCTAAAGGTTTTCATGAAATGTCACAGAGAAAATGGAAATAATTATGTAATAGAGAAGAAAAATGAAATAAAATTCCCCTCAAACAGCAAATAAGTTCACTGATGGTCAGTCAAGACAAACAGCACAAGGTGTCTACATGACCTTAAAATGAAAAAAGGCACATACGTAGCAAGTTAGTTTTCCAAGTTGTTGCCCTGGGATTTCCCATCATTGTTGTGCACTTGAGGACAAATCTCTTATGGGATAGAAAGGTAATGTCTGTTTCAGCTTAACCACAGGAGACTTCATTCTGCTTTGTTCTATGATCTTTGCAGAGTTTTATTTTAAAGAAATGTTACACATGACCAAGTGATAACCAGATCCACTTTGCCTTGGGCTTGGCATCTTTCTGGAAGAGAAAAGGACTGCTCAGTGGTTTACGCCAGTGGCAGAGTCTTAGGTCAATTTCAGTGGGCCTTACTGAAGTTTGATTGGTGGGTGGAAGTTACCAGGATGCGTGCATGCGTGAGTTCATCTTCCTTTCGTTAAGCCCCAGCAACTCCACTAGCACAGGGAGCACGGGCCGTGGTGGAATCTCCCAGGAACCCTCAGGAGAGCTCTTTTCCAGGGAGAATGCAAGCCTCAAGGCTAGGGATTTTCCATCATCACTGCTGGAAACCTAAGCAATTTTTTTTTTTTAATCTCTTCTTTTTTTCTTCTACTCCATCCAAAAAGAAAAAAAAAAAAAAAACTTTCCCTGAATCTATAAATTCTGAAACTATTTAAAACAGATAACAGGAACAACTTACTTTTTTTTCTTTTTAGGGACATGTCTGCAGGGTGTTTAGGGTCTCATTACTAGATTGGACTCATAGTGATCTGTCTGTTTACAGCCTCCCAAGAGCTGGGATTACAGGTGCGTGCTACCACCAATTGCCATCTCAGCACGCCCTGGAGGTGGAGCTGGCACAGCAGGCCAGGGGATCAAACCCTCAGTCCCTTTAATCCACTGAGCTATTTGGCCTGCCCAGGAATGGCATTTTTGTTGAAGGTCTTTTTTCACTTTAGTCTCTTTGTTGGAAGGAATTCATGGCCTTTGGGAGTTGAGTTAAGAAAGTTTGGAAACTGTGTCATTATTCAAAGTACGTTTTAAAATCTTACCAGGCTAGCAATTTTAGTCAATAAAGAGAAAATTATAATGAATGTATTACTTGCTTTCTCCAGTGCAGTTAAAGGAGAGGCTGTAGAATACCCAATTCTTTGGCTGTCATTTGCTCTTGGTCTTATGAACCAGATTATGTATATCCCAGGTTGCTCTTCAGATTATATTAATGGAGGAGCAGGATCTGGATTCAGTGAGAATGATTCTCCTGGGTTTTTGCTTATAATAATTTTTAAGCAACTTTTGGTTCATTGATTTCACTAAGTTCTTCCAAAGCCTTAACATCTCTTTCTATGAAACTGAACTTTAACCAAAACAAGTGTATTTTGAGATGAGGTTTATAGAAGAAAACCAGGACTACAGCACTGCTTGAGATGATAGTTTTACACACAGTAATAGTAATAATAAGAGTGACCTAAATTTATTTTCCAGCTAGTACACTAAGCTCCTTATAGAAATACCTAACTGAAAACCTTTATAATAATGCCAGCAGGCTGGTATTATAATCATGTTCTTTTTGTATCTGCTGAGGAAACTAAGATTTAGAATGAAGAAATCTGTCATAATAGTAGGAGCCCTGGTCCAGATTTCTTCCCCAATATGCTTTCTTGTCTGAGGAAATGTCACTCTTCAATCATGAATCGACAAATAGAGCAGGAGGAGGCACCAGCGGGAGGAAAAGTGGCGAGGCCAGCTCCCCTGAATAGGAGGATGCTTGACTCTAAGGCTCAAGGAGTTCTGAATCCCATCTTTTAGCTCCTTGGCCCCTGCTTTAACACATGATTATAATCCACCATGAAATTATGATTGATCCCCTGAAAAAATGCCAGTATTAAAGATTCTATAGCTTCCTGGGGCCTCTTCATGCATAAAGTTCCCACCCCCCCGGCATGGATTCCCCTCAAGACCTTTGCCTCACCCCTGATTTCCTAATTTTATTTAAAGGAAAAAAAAAACCCTTGAAAATATTTCTTGCATTTCATAACACATTTATGCATTACTTTCTTAAATCTCTACCAAGCCATGTGAAGAAGGCCAGCTAATCCACTGTTTAGCATTGTTATCCCCTCTCTATAAGCTACAAAACTGAATGTGTTACCTCACCAAGGACACTGATCTAGTTTGGAATCTGTCACTCAGGACCTTCAGCTTTGTTCCACAATGCCATGCTTGCCCCTTTAGTATCAAAAGAAGTTTTACTAGAGCCTGATTGGTATGGGCCTAAGAGCAAGGCGCTCTGGATAGGAGAGCAGATGCTACCTCTACTCTTGGAAGGATTACTATTTCCTTGGAAGACTTGGCCCGTATTCTAACCCAATTAGTCACCACACAAGTAGTTCATTGCTTTCTTTGGAAGTATAATGCAAGCACAGTTGGCTTTGTGTGCCTCTTTAGCCCCCTGGGGATTTTGTACACTGCCATGCAGCCAGCAGGCGCTTGACATATTGGTATCAATGAAGCCTGAATAAGTGCCTTCCCACGGTACCCTGGTAGGAAGAGCAGAAATGTTGGAAGCAGGCCAGGCTGTGCTCAAGTCCTGCGTCGGCACTTTCTATTTATATGACTCTTGATGGGGCTCTGAGAGGTCAGGGCCCCAGGCACCTCCACCATGAAAGAAAGGTCACAGTGCTTGCCTCATGGAATAGGACAAGGGCCCTGAGATAATGCAGGTATGCAGGACACTGAGGTACTGTTTTGAATACAAAACAGTAGCAGGCACAGAGTATACATGCAGGAAATGTTCATTATTTCATTATTATTGTTATGAGCACATCTACTTTATTGCCTTCCTAATGGAGCTTGAGTTCATCACCGTGCACATGTGGTGCTTCCTCTGTGTATTTCAGCATAGGTTTTGTTGAACCTGTGATCGCAGATGGTCCCTTGCACCTTCACTCAGGCAAGAAGGATGGTCACCTTCAAAGTCATGGTCCAGCCAAGCACAGCTCAGAGCTGTAACTTCCTCATCTGTAAGGTTGCATTCTACTGGGGTCAACCTGGGGCACTCTTGGTGGGTGTCAACTTCACCCTCCCACCAAGTTCACCAAAACACAAGTTAAATTAGGTGGATACTGTATGTGGTGCTCTTCCCCTACATGCAATGGATGACAGAGCTGCATTTTAGTGTTCTGTTATTTCTAAACAGGAGCAACAGCCACTGCAATCCAAGCCAATATTAATTCAACAGTCCTGGGGCTCCCTTCAAGGAGCACATTAATGTGGACTCAAGTCATTTCCTAAAGAGCTGACCTCTTTCCCCTGAGCCAAAGTTGGATACAACTGCTCCCTGAGCCAGCCTGCTTTCACAAGATGCCTGGGATGCAAGCAGTTCTCACTCAGGATTATCGGCTCTGTCTGCTGGCTTTCCTCAGGAAGAGCAACAATACCTGGGTTTAAGTGGGGGCTGTGCTGGAAAGAATAAGACACAGTTTCCCTGCAGCTCAAAGTCCTCAATCCTCCTCTCTGCTCAGAGGGGGATCCACAGCAATGGAACCCTTCCAGCCCTGTTCTGGGAGTTCTATACATTTGTGTGTCTCCATTTTACTCATTCCTGTGATTCAGACAAGAGGGGGTGACAGGCAGCCTTGATGTCGACATTCATTGTCCACCCTGGACTTCCCAGGCCCAAGGAGTTCCTTTCCTTCTCTTTGGCTCTCTTCGGCTACTTCTTTGGTTCCCTCTTCCCTGCCCCACTGACAGGAGCACCTAGGGGCAGAAGAGTCTATTCCTGCTCAGAACTATAAGTTAACATCAAATCCTTAAAATAATCCGTAGCAGCTTGGCTGCAGCTGGAATGCATCCAGATGGGCCTCTGGAGTCTAAGATGTTGGCTGTTCCAGTTGAAATTTAAACAATTGCCTTTCTCATTTCTGTACCTACCTGTCGCTAACTTTGTGCTCTTTATAGATGCCAGGCTCTGCCCTGAGGCTTCCTCACATGGTTTCATTTGAGGCTGACAAAGGCAACATGAAACATAGACAACCATTATGTTCATTTTACTGCTAAGAAGTTCAAGGGTGATGAAGTCGTCCTGGAACCATTCAGCTATCGTAACCTCTCTTCCACAGTGGCTCCCAGTTATGAAATACAGTAAGCTTTGTTCTCTTCAGGGATGAAAGTACTGTGCGGGTGGCAAGAGTCCTATTTTGTGTCAGGTTTTCTCTTAGATCCTTGCTATGAGGTGGGTGTTTCAAATGCTACACTTAGTCTAGTTCTCAGAAAGAACCTGTACAAAGCTCGTATCTGTTTAGAAGCTTCTACATTTGTAGTGTTCTTCAAAGTGAAGTAGAAAAAGCACATACGTAATCCTTCAAGGGGTGCTTAGTATGGAGTAGAGAATTCAATGAGATTCTTAAATGTTTTCTTTGCAGAAAAAATGATTTCAACATCCAGAGAAAAGAGGGCCAGAATGTCAGAGTGGTGGCAGGATTGAGCTGGCCCTGGAAGAATGAGGACCATGTCAAGAGGCGGGCAGAGTGACAACGAGGGACAGGGTGTGAGAAAGGGCAGTCTTGGAGGAGTCGTCTGTAACCACCTAATGTTGGATGTGTATTGCAATTTCTCTTCACCATCCCAGATGAGAAATCTAGGAGTCTCTCAGCTTCTTTCCCTGTTTAAAAAATGACTTCTCAGTTCAACAGACTTTCCTCTAGGGTCTGAGGAAAAGGCAAAGGACTCACATGGCATGAGTTACAGAAAGGGAAGGGACTGGCCTGATTCTCCAAGTTTGCAGGTGCTGTGCTACTGGGCGTTCTCCCCCACCCCAACATACTGAATTTTTAAGAGCAACATAAGACAACCACAGTTCACACCCTAACTCTCCCACCCCTTAACTGGGCTGTGTCTTTGAGGATGACAATAGCAAAGCTTGACTCAGCATGTCTCAGTGCCAGGTGACACATGGGACTTTTCATCTTTGTCAGCTCACCGCATCTTCACAAGGAAGGTGGTTCACTCTATTTCCAACCCCTCTTGTACAATAACAAAACAGAGGCTTAGTAAAGTTATGTGGATGATGGTCAGTGTCATAGCTGGGACTCTGGGCTGTATTTAGGTGACCTGTGAGTCTGTGCTCTTAGCCAGCTCATTTTTGCTTTCTAAGTTATTGAACTTCTTGGAATGCCAATTTCCTTGGTTTTAACATACTTATAAACATTTACTAAATATCAAATCATAAATACAATAAATTTCCCACAAATATTCATGCTCTCATTCATGGTAGAGAGCAATCATGTGTTAATACGCATAGCCCATCCTCAGACAGGTGGGGATTTAGAGGACGCAACTATATTTCACCATTCAAAAACAGCAAGCACTTGCATTGGCAGTGGCCTGTGCTATGACATCGCACTTCTTCTAGGATTTCATAAGCTCTCCGGAAGTGTTCTTGCATATTCTTGTATCTTTCTCAACTTCTGTGATACCAGAAAACCCACAAAAACTGACAATTATCATTAAGCTTCCTCCCCTTTGTCCTCTGTTTTCCTTTTTCTCTTTTACATACTGTAGCTTTACAGATCTCAGTGAAAGTGAAGATAGTGAAGTGCTCTCTTAGAGGTGAGACTACAGGTAAAGAAAGGTAAAACAAGATTCAATTGTTCACTGATGGGGTGGGTGACCCTGGGTACCCAATAATACATTAAATACTCTTCTACCAAATATTCACAAACAGGACAGGTTGAGCAGGTGTGGTAATGCTGGGGAGGGTGTTGAACATGGCTTCCAAGGTGTTGGTGGATATAATTACCCCTTCCTAAAAATGAATTCTGGAGTCCTTTTCTTGCTGTGTCTTAGCTATAGGGGACTAAACTAAATATTTTAATTACTCTCAGCTTCCAAAAACATCTTAGCAGTACAGACTTCCAAATTTGCCTCCTACAGGGAAAACATTTTTAAGTCCCACCAGTTGGAAGCATATCCCTCCAGAACAAAAACTCAAATTCATGTTTCTAAATAAACAAGTCACTGTATTTCTTAGATACACACTTTATTTTGTAGGTTGGAGTGGTGCAATCTCAGGCAAAAGCAGAACCTTGAGCTCCTTTATCATTTAGCACGAACTGTAGAATGTCAACACTGCGGGGCAGAAAGCCTTTGAATCCACCTCCTTTCACTTGCTTGGTATAGCGGTTAGTCCTAGAGGGTTGAAGGCATCTAAATTTATAAGCAGCTTGTAGTGGAATCAGTAGAATTTCCTTTGCTTTTTCGTCAGTGTCCACATGTGCAGTGTTCCTGTTCAGCTGGCACTGCCTCCACAGGGAAATGCCAGGTGCTCCTGTTTTACAGATGAGCTCCACGTTTGAGCCTAGGTGACCCGTCTGATGTTATGGCTCTCCAGCGGACCTGGAATCCAGTGGTCTGGCCAGCCCACATTTTA
Source organism: Ctenomys sociabilis (assembly GCA_004027165.1). NCBI lineage: Eukaryota > Metazoa > Chordata > Mammalia > Rodentia > Ctenomyidae > Ctenomys > Ctenomys sociabilis. The sequence goes on along the minus strand of PVKA01006512.1, from coordinate 20,859 downwards.
TCTCTGTGTTGTGCCTTCAGGGTCACTTTAGGACAATTGTAGGCAAAAACAGAAACAAAAATAGTTCAACTACAGAAACAAACTGATAGGTTATGGCCCTAGTATGAATTGATGAATTACTATGGAGGTCATTTAATATGGCTGAAGCCCTTAAAACAACAGCTTATCTTCCCAGAGACCACCTCCCCACTTCTTCCCCAACTCAGCCCAGGGTGCAATTCCTGTCATCTTTCCCTCCACCTCAGGAAAAGGCCTCAGTCAGCTCCCCAGGTATACCTAAACATCCCACTCAAACTCCACCCCTGGCTCCCTTTGTTCAATCCAGAGAATTCCTTATCTTCCCAAATTCTCTCCAGTCCTCCAAGATAATGAAGCCTCTTTCTAATGAAGCCCCTTTCACTTTATAATAAAGTCTCTTTCCCTTTTCCTTCTGCCTGTTTCTTTGCTGCAACACTATGGAAAACCTATCACAAACTCCTGCTAAGAAACCTTACAGTCCCTTAGTGTAACATCTTGTTTTGTTCTATAATCTTTTAACACGAAACCTTCAGTTTTTTTCTGCATAGGCCACTGGTCTTCAGTTTCTTTCTCTTTTCTTTATATTTATATTTATTTTTTATTTTTGGCCAGTTCAGCATGCCTTGAGGGCAGGGTTGGAGTGGCATGTGGTGCTAGGGATCAAACCATGGTCCCCTGCGCCTGCCTAAGCTTGCCTAAGCAGGTGCTTTAGACCACTGAGCTATCTCACCAGCCCATTCAGTTTTGGGTCAGAGGAAAAGGGAATTAAGCGTGCTACATTTTAGTCTATATGCGTCACAGGTCTTAGTTCATTATGTGAGACATACTTATTAAATCTCTCTTTGTTCTAGGTATGGTGCATATCACAAATCCATCTTCTTATAACCATTTTGTAAGCCATGGAGACATTGTTTACCCCTAAACTTTGTACTGACTTCATATCTTTCCTGTGAATATTTCATCAGTGTATGAAAGTATCTTTCTGCAACATCTTTCAAGTTCTCTCAACTATGAGACTTCAGGAAGAACTTTCTCTGGATGGGGAGCATCCCACACCAGAAGCTGTATGTTATTCCTCTCTAAGCATCTCAGGGGCGCTGCCCACTAGAACCTTCTGGATCATGGAAATGGGTTAGAGGTGTACTCTCCACCACTGTAGCCATTTGCCACATATGGTCACTGAGCATTTAAAAGGTGCAGCTTAGCAACTGAAATGCTAGTTTTAGTGCAATCTAATTAAAATGAAAGCATCACAGAAGCAATAGCAGGTGCTTCTGAGGACTCTGGCTCTTTAGCATCCGGCTGCCCTGTGTGCGGCCCAAATGTGTGGAAAGAGTCTGCCACAGGTGTGGGAGGCGCTCACAGAATGCAAAGGGAGCTCAGTGTGCACAGTGGGGGCAGGGGACAGGGGCGGAGGGGGTGGGGATGGAGGGGCATGGTGGTGGAGGAGGAGCTGGGCACAGTCAGCTTCCACTGGCCAGCTCTGTGACCAACATTTCAGATTAGGTGACTTGACATTAAAAATATGAACTTCAGGTTGGGGGAATAGCTCAGTGGTCTAAGTGCCTGCCTGGCAAGCCCAAGTACCTGAGTTCAATCCCTAGTACTGTGTGGGCCTCAGAACGCTGGGCATGCCATACCTGTCTCAGAACTGGGTGTGGTCATCCATGGCTGTAATCCCAGCATTGGGGAAGCTAAGACAGGGGAATCACTACAAGTCCAAGCTGTGTAGCTAGACCCTGTATCAAACAAATAAATAATTTTTAAAAATAATCTGAGGCTCTGGGGCCAGGGAGATAGCTTGGCAGTCAAAGCACCCGCTTGGCAAGATCAAGGACCTAGGTTTGATACCCCATATGGCAAGCCATGTAGGCCCCCTCCTGAGCTGGCCACCAAATCCCCAGTTGGTGGCGCATGCCTATAATCCTAATACTGGGAAGTCTGAGAGAGAAGGGTCACTACAAGTCTGAGCTGTGTAGTGAGACCTTGTACTAACTAACTAACTAAATAAATAAATAAATAAATAATTTTTAAAAACCAAAAAAAAGAAAAAAATCTGAGTTTCTGACTTGTTTCCAAAAGTTGATATTTTATATGCATTTGTCTGTGACAGCATTGTTCGGTGCTGACAGATAACTACCACTTTTTTTTTCTTTTTGTGTTTAGTACAGGGTCTACAGGGTCTCATACATGGACTCATATTAGTCCTCCTGCTTCAGTCTTCCAGGCACTAGGATTACAGGTGTGCACCACCACGCCCAGTCCCAGTCACTGCTTCAGTGCACCCCAGGGGCAGGACCAGCACCACACGCCAAGGATCAAAACCCAGCTGCTGCACTCTGCCTACTAGGCACTCTAATCTGCTGAGCTATCTGGCCCGCCTGCAGCCACCAACTTAGATGGGGGAGGGTCTTTCCTTCACAGTCCTCAGCAAGCTTTGGATGTGTCTCCTGGGGTCCATAGGTAAGCCCTAATCCCAAAACAGCGAGGTTCAGAGGCAGGGTCTAAGGGAGGCATTTAGGGAACTGGTGGTCTGGGTGTGGATTCATTTCATTATTAAGGGAGTGGGTTTGTTGGGAGACTGAGTCCAACCCCTTCTTGCCCTCTGCTTCCCTTCCATCTTCTTGCAGGGGAAGAATCAGCAAGAAAGGTTTGGTCAGACACGAGCACTTTGATCACTGGCCCCATAGCCTCCCATATCTGTGAAAATGAACTTGCTCTATAAAGATTACCCCATCTGTGGTGTTCTATTCTACTAGTACAAGATGGTCTCAGACTCTTCCACGTCTACTTTAGCTAGTGGTTCTTGAAGTAGGCATTTCAGTCTGTCACCTCAGGCCATTTGCTAGGACAAAACTTTTGTTTCCTCTTTCTTACCTTCTTTCCCAATCCAATGAATTTTCTTCTTTCCTTGCTCTACTTCAAAAGCAGTGTTTTGTTTTTTTTTTAAATTCCCTCCCTCAGTCTGCCCTGAGGGTGGGACTGGTGGGGCATGTGGTACCAGGGATCAAAGCACAGTTCCCAGCGCCTGCCTAAGCTCGCCTAAGCAGGCGCTTTAGACTGCTGAGCTATCTCGCCGGCCCCAGCAGTGTGTTCTTAATGACACTTCCCTGATCGCCATCATGAGACTTCTGTGGTTATACTTCAGAATAAAATCGCTTTCTTTATGGGATTAGCCACATTTCAAAGACTCAGTAGCCATCTGTGGCTGGCACCTTACATATATTAGATATGCCATAATGGAAGCAAGTATCATAGCTTTGCATAATTATAGATGCTTTGTTGAGAGACACTGACATACAGACTGTACCATAATCAATAGTTGATGACTTTTCTTGTGGGTGCTTTATGCTTCCCATGGCTACTTACTTCTTAAGGCAAAATTCTCCTAAAAACTGAGAGCCAGTGTGTCCTGTATTTCTTATATTCTTTCTACTGGCAAGTACCTAGGCAGTAGCTAATAACGCTAATGCTTTCTCAAGCTCATGAATGAGATTTGGGAGCAGAGTTCCACTGAGACCCATCCAAGGAGACATTGTCTGCTCGCTTGACCCCTTCAGGCTTACCTGGAAGCCTTAAGGAAGTTGCTTACAGTGAAAAGAGACAGGGAAAATCATGTATGGTTGTAACATGATATCTTCTTAAGATTGGTGCAAAAATCATTAAGACAAGTTTCTACTTTGAAAAATATTTAACCCATACTTTAGGGACCTAATATTTCTTTCTGTATGTATTTTATTTAAAGATTCTGTTCAGACTGAGACAGTCTGCTATCAAGGTAAAACACTGTGAATTTGATACAGTGGGGTAGAATCCCAGCTGTGGCCCTCAGCCATTAGACTTGGAATTTTTTGCTTGCCTTTTCTGAGTCTTAGTTTACTCCAAGGGGAATAATGACAACACCTTTTGGGGGCTTTTGTAAGGATCAAATCAGATAAGTGCAATAGGAATTATTGTAAACAGCAGATAAATGAAAGGAAAAGCAACCAAGGTAAGTAGGGACTTCCAGTTGTGTACCTTGATGGAAAGAGCCAAGTAGCTCATGTACTCAGAAAGTTCCCTCCAAAGACCCTTTTGCAGTTGCAAGGGAGCATTTTTCTTGGAAAACACGCATACATTTCCGATAGCATAAAGATTAAGAGGTGTTGGGCATGCACTGTACACTCCTTTGGCCCAACTCTGCCAGGCAGGAACACCACAAGCTAAAGCCACCTTTGGTGCAGAGGCGGTGGTGGGGGAAGGGCGGTGGAAATAAGATGATCCAGGAAATAAGACACTCCATTCTGGGCAAAAAATAAAATGTCTATTTTTTCTGTCCTCTCCATCTCCATATTTTAAACACTTGGTAAAAGAACATCCTGAATGACACTGTTTCCTTCTTTCACAAAGGACATAAACAGTGACTGTAATGGTTAGTGTGCTCAAACACCTCTCGGCTGTAGCTATGTCCTTCTCTTGGTTATTGAGCTGTAAGAAATCACTTCCAATAAGAAGGCTGAGAAACAGCTTAGAAACACTCTGGGATGAATGGAACAGATCAGGAGAGCCCAACCTGAGAATCAAGAGGTGATGATGAATATGGGGAGAGGCTCAGAACCTACATTTGGGAGATTTTTCTTTGTTGTGCCTTACTGTTAGAAAAGGAGGCTCAGAATCATTTGCAAAGTGAAATAAATTGGATTCTAAAAGAGGGTGTGTGTTGTGATCAAATTCTGTTAAAAGAATGGGAGACTCGCTGGAAAGTGTTGATTAGAATCCTTTGTTTGCAGTCAAAGAAATTCACAAGAAAAGGAACTCATTGGAAAGATGTAGACATGTGTGAAACCACAAGCAGTGACCGTTGCATAACAAGCAACTCGAAACTCAGTGGATTTTAAAAAACCAATTCATTTAGTTTAGAGATGTAGGCTTGTGGGCTGGGGAGATAGCTAGGTGGTTTAAGAGCCTCCCTGGGAAGTGCAAAGGCCCCAGTTCAATCCCTGGTACTGCATGCTGTGGCAGTCCCAAACTGAGTGTGGTGGCACAGGCCTATAATCCCAGCCCTGGGGAGGTTGAGACAGGAGTCTGCACTGTGGAGGGAGACCCAGTAACAAAGAAGCAAACAAACAAGCATTAAAAATAAAAAAGAAATGTAGTCTCATCTTTACTGTGTATCTCAGGGCAGCTATTAGTCCACAAGGGAGTTCTGCTCCTAAGAACTGACTGATGCCCCTGGGTTTCCTCCAGACATTCCTATCTCTCAGCACCCTGAGCCAGTCTTGTCTTTCTGATGGAGTCAAGCTTTGGAAGGAGAATGAAAGCACTCCAGACTTCCTGGAGACACATGTGCACACACACACAAACACACACACACACACATTCTGTCTGTTTCTTCTTCAAAATGAAATTGTGTTGATTCTGTGTTCCGGTGATATTCAAATGACAAGAAGAGAGAAAGTTGTCTCCAAAATAACTTCTATTTATGAATATAATAATATTCATAAATATTATTCACCAGAAATAATTTTTCATTGATTTTGAGTGTGGTTGCCTGCAAAAAAGGTTTAAGGTTCTAAGCAGGCATCCCCATCCAATTCTGATAGCCAAGGCAAGTCAGGAAGCATCCTGGATGCAAGGAGTAAAGAATTGAACTCATGCTGTTGCTGGAAAGCCTTCTCTTGCAAGTGAATGAAGATGTAAACCACCAATTGGGAGATTCAGTGAAATCAATTTGTCATATGAGGATTAAAGGTAAAGGTGAAGAATTAATTCACTTTTAGAGGTCATCAGATCCAGAACCAGGCTGGGTGTCTGGCCAATGGGGACCAATGGATTTTCTCAGTAGGGCTCCCCTTTCAGGATGAAGGAATTCTAGCATCTTTAATCCTTAGAGCTCACTTAGCTAGAGATTGAGCTCAAAACACTTGATCTGGTGTTTTGTCTATGACTTTGCCAGTGAAGGATGGATATGACACCTAGATTGGTAAATTGACATCTAGACTGGTAGTTACACCAGAAATAATTTTTCATTGATTTTTTACGGCTCCTTGCAAAAAGGGCAGAGTGAATACTGAAAAATCCATACCAAAGTACTCTTTCTGCACACCAGTGTATTCAGTGTATTAACAGTAGTAATTAATGTCTGTGTTTGGATTCACAGAAAAAATTTGTCTTTCTGGTTATATGTATTCCTTTAAAATGTAGTTTTAAAAAAAAACAAAAAACCAAACTATAGAACAGTTAAAGAAACCCAGCAGTCAATGTATAGTGTTAAGGTATCAATCCTTCAAATATTTCTACCTCAGTTCTCTCCTCCCCTTGCACACAGCCACACATGCAAACACATGCACACACATGCACACACACAGTCACACACATGTGCACACACACACACATTCTGTCTGTTTCATCTTCAAAGAGAAATTATGTTGACTCTGTGTTCTGGTGATATTCAAATGATAAGAAGAGAGGAAATTGTCTCCAAATAACTTCCATTTATGAATAAGGGTTACATCCATAATTCTCATTTTCTAAATAATTTGTTCCTATAGCCTGCTTGACATTTTTTTTGGTTAGCCTAGAGCAGTATATTTTTTCTAGAACCCTGATACCTTCTCTGAAGGCAGTGGGAGGGAGAGGTTTCTCTGCTTCCTTGTCTGTGCTTCACATCCTCAGATGCTGACTGATTGTGCTGGAAGATATCTAACAGATGCTGCTCCATCCCTGGGTAAGGCTTGACACTCAGTACTTACACATCAGAAGTAAGTTCCAGTACCAAAATCCCACCTCAACTGCACAGCACCCAGATGCTAAAGAGAGAGAGTCTTCTCTCCAAATACACTTGCAGGGGCCACTGGACAAATGGCCTTTACATTGTAGGTTGCAATTAGGGTTGCTAAATAAAAATAAAGATATTCAGTGAAACCCAAATTTCAGCTGAAAACAAGTAATTTCTAGGATCAATCTGTTCCTTCCATAATTACAGCTATTGCCCATTATTTGAATGAGATATACTAAAAACGCATTCTTTTTTTTTTTTTTTTTTTTTTTGTCTTTTTGAGACAGGCTCTCCCTATGCAGTTCAGGCTGGCCTTAAGCTCATTTTGTAGCTCAGGCTGGTCCCGAACTCATAACAATCCTCCTGCCTCAGCCTCCTGAGTGCTAGGATTACAGGCATGCGCCACCACGCCCGGCTTAAAAACGCATTCATTTTTGACCAGACACTCATGCCTGTAATTCCAGCTACTCTGGAGGCTGAAGCAATGAGGACTGCAAGTTCAAGGTCAGCGTGGACAAGTTAGGGCATTTCTGTCCCCAATACAAAGTGCAAGAGCTGGGAAAGTAGCTCAGTGTGACGCTCTGGGTTCACTGCAGGGAAAAGAAACAATTTTTTTTCTGAAATTTAGATTTCCTCTGCTGGACCTACTTGGTGCAGATGCCTGTCTTATTTTCTTCCTCTTTGCCATCTCAGCACAGTCAGCTTTCATTATTCGTGTTTGCACTGTGTGATGCTTATGCTCCCACGTGGAGTTGGTACGGGACTGGACCACATCTTAATTCCTGTTCATCGCCTTCTCCTTCCTACCGGCCCCTCCTTCCACCTTTTGGTCCCCTCCCCATTTAACAGACACCTGCCTTCCTTCTTCTGTTCTCTGACTCTTCTTTCGCTCTGTGTTTATAAGTTGGGCTTCTCATGTAGAAGAAACCATGCCACTTCTAAGTCTGTGTCTGCCTTACTGCACTTAACATTCTAAGCCCTAAAACTCCTGACTTTTGTGAAGCATCTGAAAGAAATCATGGAGGGAAAGAATTTTTTTCCCTTTTTTATATTAATTTACTGAGAAAGAAGTAGCAATGAGGCAGTTTCAAAACTAATTAGTAGGACAGTTGCATTGTATATTGTTGTCTTTGTAGTAGTTATTCATAGTACAAGATATAGACATGATATTTTGTCGAAACACTATTCAAAACTTTCTTCTTATTGAACTAAGTGAAAGTAGCTGTATATCTATGCTAACTATTTTGTATATACAGATATATATATATATATATATGTATATTTTTTTCACTACAAAACGGTCCTTCATTTATATCTCCGTTTTTTATTTACTTTTGTCAGAGACGGAGGGAAAGTATTTAAGGGAGAATATTCTACATTTCCTTGTGGCAATGACTATTGGATTAGGAACTGAAGTCTAGCTCCAAATTTATAGGCAAAATTTGTTTTTATTTTTATCCTTCAAACATGTATTTTTAAAAACAAGAAAACCTTCAATCAACCAGAGGTCCTACAAGGGAGAGTGCTCAAGTGAGTCGTCCACAGTTTCTTGGACCCTTTGATGCTGGGAGTGGCTTTTCTACTTTGGTTTAAGGATGTAAGCATTTCCCTCTGAAAGAGACCACACAGTGTTAGGCCTTCTTGGTGCACAGCTGGGTTCAAAAGCTGGGGTGAGCTCACACAACGATGGAGCTGCTGCAGTGGGGTCTGCTCCCACCCCCATCGGTGTGCCTTTCCAGCCTCAGCACCCACTCGGAATCTCAACACTTGGGCAAAAAAATACAGTAGGAAAAGAGATCCCTGACCATTGCAGCCCTCTAGGGTAAAGTGACCAAGCTACTCAAGGAAAGAGGATTGGACTTGGCTAAAATTAATGCTTGGTAATAAATTTTCATTGTTCTAAAATCTTCACAACAGTGCAGAGATAGGTACTATTTACTTTACAGATGGATAAAATTAAGATTTTATAACTTATCACACAGCCAATTTAAACACTGGCCAGTTTTGACTCCAAAATCTTTTTCTTCCAGTCTATTAAACCACATTGGTTTTTGTGGAAGAGGTTTGAGAATATATTTTGTGGGCCAAATCAAGTCCATGGATGAGTTTGACATTAGTAATTTTTTTTTCACTAGTATCACTTTTTTCTTTATTCATTTGCTTATTAGCATATGTATACAATATATGCAGTTGACTATCATCTTGGGAAGGAGCACATGTATATAATAAGACCTAGTCTTGAAAAAAATCCCCTTCCCTGTCCCTCTTATGTCCCTTCCTTCTCCTCAAGGTCCCTTTCCCCCATTTTCACTCTTGCTGATATTATTCACCTTAGTTCCTGTTTACGACAGTTATGACATACAAAGCTTACGTTCACTGAGGTTACTGTGTCCATGGCATAGCTCTATTCTACTTTTTTCCCTTCCCCTTCCTCTCTGCCCTTGTCCTTGTTCTTCTGGAACTCTCTGCACCTGCAAGATGTCCATTCCCTTGTTTCCTTCTATTTACCCTCTATTATGCTCTGTATTTGTGCTTTGCTTTATCTAAATGGCAGAAGCCATTTGGTATTTTTGCTTGGGAGTCTGATTTACTTCACTAAAAATTATATTTTCCAGGTGCATCATTTTCCTCCAAATGTTTTGAGTTTGTCCTTCTTTATAGCTAAGAAGTATGCTATTATGTATGGATAGCGCATTGTATTTATTCAGTCACCTGTTGATGGGTATATAGGTTGCTTCCAGAATTTAGCTATTATGAATTATGTTTCTATAAGAATTTTTATGTAATATGATGTCTTATAGTATTTGCAGAAGATACTTAAAAGGTGGGTATCTGAGTCCTATAGAATTTCTATCTTTAGTTCTTTGAGACATCACGATGCTGATTTTGGTAACAGTTGTACCAGGTTACACTCCAAGTGTGCAAGGGCTCCATTTTCACTGTGCTCCTGCAAGCATTTGCTATTTTTTGATTTCTTCATGACAACCATTCTTTCTGGTTTAGATGGAATTAGTATTATTTTATTTTGCATTTTTATAATGGCCAGAAATGGTGATTTTTTTTCATACACTCGTTGGCCACTTGCTTCTTCCTCTGTGACATGGCTGTTTAGTTCAATTCCTCATTTCTTGATTGGGTCCCTTTTTACAGGTGATCTAATTATTTTTTGAGTTCTTTACATATTCTAGATATTATTCCTCTGTCTGAATAAGAGCTGGCAAAAATTTTACCATTTTATAAATCTTCTTTTTAATCTATAAGAGGCTGTTATATAGTTGGTAATAAATTTTCACTGGTCTGAAATATACATAAAAACCTAGAGCTAGGTACTATTTATTTTACAAATGAATGAAATTATGATAAAATAACTTACTTAATAATTCAGTAACTACTTGTTGATTCTTTTGCTGTACAGAAGCTTCTTAATTCTCTTTTTTCCTTTCTGTGTTTGGTACAGAAATTTTAGCTTGGGAATCTACTATAAGTCTACAGGGTCTCACTACATAGATCAGACTTATAGTGATTCTCCTGTTTTCAGCTCCCAAGTGTTGGGATTACAGGTGCGTGCCACCACGCCCAATCTCATTTGCCATCTCAGCATGCCCTGCGGGTGGGGCAGGGCTGGCATGGGGAAGCTTTTTAATTTGATGTAGTTCCATTTGTTGATTCTTTTTTGAAATTTATGTTTCTTTTTTAAAGAGAATAAAAATAGTAAAAAAACAAAAACAAAAAAAAAACATTGGAAAGTTGATTCTTGCTGTTAGAAAATGCAGTTGCAACTTCTGACTTTGCCAGTCCTATGCATAACCCACTACTATTATGGACTACTGGACTAGACTCGATTATTTTTCTGAATTCACATGCCTACAATATTTAAGTGACGATGGAATACCCATCTCTGACAAAACTATACAAAAAAAGGGAATACAAATGAAGGACCATTTTGTATCTGTATATACAAAATAATTAGCATAGATGTACAGCTACTTTCTCTTAATTCAATGAGAAGAAAGATTTGTACTAATAGTGTTTGGACAGGATATCATGTCTGTATCGTGTACTACGAATAACCACTACAAAGACAACAAAAATATGTAATGTATTAATTATTGAAACTGTCCTACTAATCAGTTTTGAAACTGTTTCATTGTTGTTTCTCAATGAAATTAATTTTTAAAAAAAGAAACAAGAAATTGCAGTTGCAATTGTAGTTCTTTTAGAAAGGCCTTTCCTTTAAATATTTTATCTATTTTATTTTCTGAGGGGCAACATGTTTCTACTCTAATGCTTTGTTCCATCTTGATTTTAATCTACAACATGATGAGAGATATGGGTCCAATTTTCATCTTCTAGAAACAATGATCTAGTTTTCCCAAACCCAGAATGGGCTATCTCCAGTGTAAATGTGTGGCCCCTTTGTCCAAGATCAAACAACTGAATGTGCCTGGCGGTATTTCTGTGTCTCTACTCTGATCCACTGATGCACTTGCTCATGTTTGCTCTAATAACATGCAGTATTTGTCACTGTGGCTTGGTAATATATCCTGAAGTCAAGAATGGCAGTGCTTCCTTTGCTCTCACTGCTGGAGACTGCTTTTGTTACTCTGATCTTTTCTGGTTCTATGATTTTTAGGATTTTCTTCTCTAGATCTGTAAAGTATGTTGTTGGTATTTTGATTGGGTCTGCATGAAATCTATATAGATGCTTTGGGGAAATGGCCATTTTGACAATATTGGTTCTGCTACCTAGCTTTAGGGAACATCTTTCAATTTTCTGATGTCCTTTTCAAATTTTTTAGAGTACTGTAGTTCTCTTTGAAGAAGTCTTTTACTTCCAATAGAGGTAGTGATAAAGAATCTACCAGCTAAACAAGCCCAGGGCCTGATACAGTCACTGTTGAATTCCACCAAACCTTTAAGGACATTATGTCAACTGCACTCCTCAAGCCCTTCAAGGAAATTGAAAGGGACAGAGTGGTCCCAAATCTATTTATGGAAGCCAGAATCACTCTGATTCCAAAAATCAGGAAAAAATTAACTGAAAAAGAAAACTGTAGGTTAAACTCCCTAGTGAAAATAGACACAAAAAACATTAACAAGATATTTGTGAGTAACATGCATCATATCATAGAAAAGATCATACCCAGAAATGATCTTTACCCATGATCATACCCATCATGACCCAGAAATGTGAGAATGATTAAATGTATTTAAATCAACAAATTGACAAAGGTTAAAAAAACACAGGATCAGGCTGGTGAGATAGTGCAGTGGACTAAGCACAGGTTTTGGCAACCACAGGACCAGGCTTCAATCCTAGGTCCCACATGCTGCGCCAGACCCACCTCTGGGGCATGCTGAACTAGGATGAAGCCAGAGACCACGGCAAGTAGTCTGTGTGCAAAATTACCATGTGCTGTTCCCAAATGCATGCCTGCATGTGACATTATTAGCATTACTAAAACTCCAGCGAAACTTTCAGAAGCCTTTTTGAAATGGTGGAGTCACGAACCACAACAGTTCAGCCTCTCTGACATATGGAATCCAGACATTGGAAGATGGTAACTTGGGAAAGAACTAGCAAAGGAGTCCAGGCATGGCATGGTGGCATTCACCTGTAATCCCAGCACTGGGGAGACTGAAAACAGGAGGATCACTATGAGTCTGAGCCGTACAGTAAGATCCTGTACCAAATAAATAAATGAAACAAAAAAACCCCACATGATCATGCTGATAGATGCAGAAAAGATTTTCAACAAAATTCAATACCACTTCATGATAAAAACCTCTAAAAAATAGAAGGACCACATATGAATTGGGTAAAAGCTATTTATAAGAAACCAATGGCCAACATTATTAAATGTGGAAAAACGAAAATCATTCTAAAATGAAGAACAAGACAAAGATGCCCACTATCACCACTTCTAGTCAATATAATATTCAAAACATTAAGCAAAGCAATCGAGCAAGAGAAAGAAATAGAGTGATCCATGTAAAGAAACACTCATTTGCAAATGGAATGATACAGAGAAACCAAAAGAAATTCATCAAAAACCTCTTAGAATTAATAAGCAATTTTTGCCATGTAGCAAAGCCAAGATCAGCACAGAGAAATCATTAGCAATTGTGCACCCCAACAATGAACTTCATGAAAAGGAAATTATGAAAATAATACCATTCGTGAAAGCATCGTGGAAAATGAAGCACCTCATAGCACTCTTTTAATACTTAAATTTGGGTGTCTTAACTTTGACATTCACACCCCACACTTTGTCCCCAGCCACCACCACTCTCTCTGTATTATGCCTGCTTCAAATCCACATTGATGTTGTCTGGTGGACCACTGCGAGAATGTAAGTTCACAACTTCAGGTTTAGTGTTTGAAAAATGTATCTCCAATATCACTGATACTCCCATTGACTGTGTATAAGAGACAGAGTAAATTTCAATCAGTACCAAGATGATTGATAAAGAAATGTGCTCATAACTACAAAATGCATTCCCAAAGGCCCCCATCAATAACTCATAAAGCTTACACCCTTTTCACTCTGTCAAGGCCAAGATCCTGCACAGAGCATTCTGAGTGACTCACACAGTTTACTTGAAAGGTCATCACTCTTACATGGGTTCAGATTAGCTGGTAATTTTTTTTTTTTTAAACCAGGGATCAAACTCAGGACCTTGCACTTGACAGGCAGTCACTTGTACCACTGAGCTTTCTTGCTCCCTGGCCCAATATGGATTCAAATCATATCAGCATAAAAGCTGAAGAATATGAGGGAAGAATCCTGAATTAGAAGACTCAGCTCAGCCAGGTATGCTGGGAGAGACTTGTACTTCCAGTACACTGGAAAGGCAAGACAGGAGAATTGCAAGTTCAAGCCCAGCCTTGCCAACTTAGCAAGACCTTGTCTCAAACTAATTCTTAAAAAGGTGTCCAGGGATGTAGTGTGTAGTTCAATGCCAAGGTCTTTGGTTCAACTAAAAAATAATAATAAACAAATACGACCTTAAAAAGAAAAGAGACACAGCTCAAGATGGATTTGTATTTTGTTGATATGTTCTCCCAGAGTAAGAACTCCAAATATCAATCTGCCTCATTAAAAAAAATAAAACTAAAGATTGGTGACACATAGAGAAACATATGGAATCTGTAATATAACTAAATTCCTGGACCTCATATAATGAAGGAATGGAAATAGTAGTTGAAATAGTAGAAATAGTAGTTTCTTTCTCCTTGGCTGTTTTACTTTTGAATGCAGCAGTCATTCCATTTTCTCACATACTCCTGGAGCTGCTTCAGATGGTCTACTTTGGCCTCCCTTGCCAAGGAAGGAACGAGAGGCAGGCAGTTGTTCAAAGCGCCCATCCAACCAAGGACAGTCTCCTCTGTGTTCACAATGAGCGGGATGCCGTAGCTGATAGAAGGCTATTCTTCGGTTATGTTTTCTAAAAACAGCCAGGTTTAATCCTCAGACCGGTCAAGCAGGTCTCGTCATACATTTCTTGTTTATGTTGGTTCCTCTATTCATCCTTGGCAGAAGCCATGACATTGAGCTCAAGTCATCTGATTCAGTTTTTTATTTTCAAACACCACTGTTTTAAAAGAAAACCATATGTAAACCCTTGTTAGCTAGGTGATCTAGGTACCATTATTATTTCCATTTTGCTCTGAGGAAACAAGCACAGAGTGGCTGAGAAACCATCCCGAGTCTCACAGGGGTCAGAACAAGTTGACCACTTTGCTTTATGTGCTCACCTTGGTGATGGCTGACGTCACACTATCACTGGTTAAGACTGGTTTATAACATTGTTAATTTTCCTTCTTAATGGTGGGAGGAATACATCTTCCTGAGTGTGAGAGGTAGAGATGTGGGTGTTAAGAAGTATCCATCAGTGAGTAGAATGGGAAAGAACATACACCAGAACCACTCTTTCACCTTCAGGCCTCAGTTGCAACCAGCTGTCTCTAAGAATGAAATCAATCGGTTTCCCAATATAAAGTTTGGGGACATTTCCAAGATGGGCAAGTGTGGAGGCTAAAAACCACTTTAATAGCTGTTTCTCCTCCTGAAATTTGTCGTCTATGGATCTGATATGTTCAGATGTATTTTTCTGGAAATTTTGGGGCCAAATTTCTTTGTGATGTTATAGAAACTTCCTCTTGTGAATAACGTGTTGCTATTGGTTGCATGCAAGCTCTGCGTTCCTGCATCTTACCATCCTAACTGGAACACTATTAATAGTGAAAAGGCATTAACAATTATATCAGGAAAATTCATATTAAACCAAGACTCAACTAGGGAAGTCAGCAATTCTAATCACCTTAATAATTATAGAAAGAACTAGAATATTCTAGTTATAACCTAGGGCTCTAGATCAGCCCACAAGGATAAGATGTCTCCCTTGCTCTTCTCACCCTGGGTGGGCATTGATAAGTTGGCTGGGTTTTGTAATGGCTGTGGGAGTTCACTGTGGTATCCTGATAAGAACTACATGGGTATCGTGCAGACCTGCTTGAGTCCATCTCTGATGTAATCTATTGGCAGAGCATCTGGCACCCCCAACCCCCAAAAGCCTGACTGAGTCAGAGCACAACCACCCTGAGCCATGGACTTGCTTCCAAGTGACCAGCTGCCACTTGCACTTCCTAGTGGTTTTTTCCAAGTAGCATTTGCTACACCCAAGTTCAGTGGCAGGACGTCAGTGAGACTTGGAGACCAGCCAGTGAGTGATAGCCGAAGGACAGGGGACATTTAGTGCAGAACAGAGAAACATGTGGGACCCAAGGGCTGTATCACATAGGCAACTTGCTGGTACAGGAAAGAAGGAGGAGGCTCGTCCTGGGCATCCAGCACACTGTACAGAATGGAAATTCCCAGCAAGTAGATTTCAGCTCATGTACATGACTTTGTTACTATTGGTTTTATTATTTATTTGTTTATTTATTTATTTCCAGAACTGGGGATTGAACTCAGACCCTTGTACTTGGCAGGGAAGTGCTTATTCCACTGAACCATTTACCCAGCCCCTACTGTTGCTCTTAAATTTTTTTATCAGTACACATTTATAGTCCACAATGATAACATTCCTCATGAAGAGTCTGTACACGTACACAACACATCTGGACTCTGTTCTCATTTGTTTTCCTCCCTCTCCCTCTCTCTTGATCTCCTTCCTTGTTGAGAAAGTTCTATCTTTCTATCTGCTATTATTTTGCTCTTTATTTATTATCTTGGGTTTCTCATAGAAAAGAACCATTCAATATTTAAATATACATAGGTTCTTCATTTTTTTAAAAAAAATCAAATAGTAAAAAATTGTACAGGCTGGAAAGCACAAGCTTTAATTTTTTTTAAACTCAGTCCCACTCCTAGGAGTACATTTGATTTTTATCTTCCCATCTTATCTTGGCACATAGTCTGCAAAGACATATATGCCTAACATGTATGTCCCTAGAATTCTCATTTATTGTTTAGTGCCAAAAATAGATTCATGAAATGGGCATATCTCAGATGGTAATGAATTCAAGACCTTAAAAAATACAAATTTCTGTGATTTCCAGATGACGTTATACTGATAAGCCCAGGGGGATGGTCTGAAATATATGACCCTACTTATCGATGATTAATCACTGGAATGCTTCACAGTTTTAATTATTTGAGCTTTTGATGCCATTGTTTTGAGACAGGTGTAGTAGCATTAAGTTGCCCAGGCTGGCCTGAAATCTTAGGCTCAAGCAATCCTCCTACCTTGGCTGCCCAAGTATCTGCGATGACAGCTGCACACCACCATGGCTGGCTTAATTTGGCATTTAAAATTAAATATACTTAGATGACTTGGAAAACAGAAATAGACATTTTGTTCTGATACCTCTTCTCAAGAGGAAAGATGTTCAAATGGTTTAAACTGTTCAAAAATGTATCACCTGGTTGAGCAGGAGTTTCGCCACTGCCTAAGTTCAAGCAGAAACTGATCACAGGTATGTTTGGAAGTTGTAGAGAAACTAAAAGCTGCAGATGGTAAGTGGTGAGAGTTGGGATGGAGGCTTCCAGGCCCCAGTCCAGTTCTCTGATTCTCTGGCTTCTAGGGCATGCTCAGCTGGGCTGCTAGGAGATCCCAGGCGATGCCTTGCGAATTGGAGCAGCCTTCTGACTCCCACTCCGTGGCAGGACAGCCTGAGGACACACAGTTTGGTTGGTGCTTAGGCCACCCATAGCCGTGCAGCCAGGGTCAGTGCTCCCTGCAAGCAGCGATTCTTGTTCCAACTGCTCTTTGAGCAGTAGGAGCTTTCAACTTTGGTACGTAGACTTAAAAGAAAGATTCCTCTATGAACACTGAAAGTTTTAAGCTGCCAGCAAAGACCATACATTCTAAACAGGCTGGCTGGGCAGAAAATGACACCTTCAACCTCTTTTCTACTTTGACATTTCATCAAGGTAGAATTGAGTAGCCAGGAAAGATGATATTGAAATATTTGACCTTAGCAAAAGACTCTAGATAGAGCTTCAGTGTTCAGTTCAGTCTCTGCTTGTGTATGGGGAAAAATGTATTTCTATGAGTACGTGTGTGTGTGTATACCCCTGAAAGTTGCAAGAAAGGTGCATAAAATACCTGTATATTTTATCTATGTTTATCAATCATTAATATTTTGCCATACTTGCTCTCTCTCATATATTATTATATTACTATTATTATTATTATTATTATTGCTGGAAAGTGAATTGTAGACAGTGTAGCCTTTCCCACCCACATTGTCAGGCATCTCCTAGGAAGAAAGATCAATGATCAAATTTAGGAAATTTAGCAGTGATATGGCTCTACTTGTGAACATAATCACATTCAAAACTTGCCAGGATTTCCAGTGTTGTCCATCAAGATGGACACATTTTCTCAGTCAAGAATTGCATATTCACATTGAATTGTCACATTTCTTTGGCCTCTTTTATTTGAGAATTGTTTTTCTATGTTTGTCTTCTATCATTCAGGCATTTTTGCAGCGTGTAGGCCAGCATGCCACTGGTTTTGCATTTGCCGGTGTTTCCCTTGAAATGAGATTCCGACCACGGTACACACCCTTTATGAACCATCTGACGTCAGGTGCCCCGCTAGCAGCAATGCGAACCAGTTACATGGTGCGGTGGCTGTCCGCGTGATTTATCCAGTCTAGGGGATCTTTCCTTCCTTATCATAAATAATCTATGTGGACATGCTAACGTTGCCACCAGGATTTCTTTGCTCTAAAACTTTTCCTCCTTGTTGCAATAAATGATTTTCATTAGATTGGGTAAATCCCTTGTTTACAAACAAATGACTTGTGCCTGACTCAATTATATTAGCATGGAAAATAGATGTTTCTGGGGGAAGGAGTTGTTGGAATGCTGAGTTTCTTCGCTGTACTCTCTCTTTTCATGATCACCCACCACCAGGCATGACCAGGGGTCCCAATGGCGCTAAGCGCTGTCCATCACCCTGGCACTTGAGATGCACCCACAGAGAAGCTGTGCCTCAGCAGGCCTCCACTTGGACAGGCCCACAGGTTCCCTAAATGGATGCAAACTGGGCTCCTCGCTGCCTCTTTCAAGCCTTTGCCTCCTTAAGACTTCTGATTCCAGTGAATGTCACCACTGTCTGTCCAGTTGTCCAAGCCAGAGAGCTGAGCAGCATTCTCAAGTCCTTCCCCTTTTTATGTCTCCATATGTAAGCAATAATGAAATTCTGTGTGGTGAGAATTTCCAAATAACTTTAAGACTTTGTCCCCTTCTTTCCATCTGTATCACTACTACCAGGTCCTGGCTGCCACCTCCTCTTACTTGGTCTTCCACAATAGCAGTAAGTCTCTTCTCCTGCTTCTAATATTCTCTGTACTGTAATCCATCTGCCTCGTGTAAACTACAGTGCCCTTCTGTCATCCTTGAGTTATCTCTTCCATTAAATTCTTTGGTAGCTCCCTATGCTTTAAGGATCACTTGGCCAAAGGAATTATTCTAAATTCCCTACCCAGGTGTGCAAGATTGTCACAGTCTACAGATGGACCACATCCCCAGAAATAGTTTTCATCACCGTGCTACCTTTTTCTTCCTGGTTTCATATCAAGACAGATCAGGCAAGATAGTCCCATATAACTAGAATATGTTCTTGAAAACATATGCAACTCAGCAATACACTCATGCTAAACAATAGTCTCTTAAAAATTATGGAGGCAACCTTGAGCTGGCCATTTCTAGAAGTCTGTAGAAAGCTGTCTCAGACCGTGGACCTTATCTTTTTTTTTTTTTCAGAACCGTGGATTGAAATATCTTAGTTTTGATAGGTACTTGTGGTGCCTTAAACAGTATGCTCCCCAGGGCAGAAGCCATTTAAAAGGATGAACCACCAGAGGGCGCACCATGATCCCTTTACAAACCAGAGGAGACCTGGGTTCCATGTTATTGTACATATATATTACTGAATTTTTTTAGAACTTCTGACCCCCTGTGCATACCAAATCCCAGGGAAGTCTCTTCCCTTTATTTTTATAACACATCCATGGTTCCAGGACAACATTCTAAGGAAAATCTTTCACATTCTGAACAAAGATGAAAATATAAACATTTGGCTATTGTTCACCTGCCCCTCCCTCCCCCACAAGAAAGTCAGATTACATTTTAAATTGTTCCTCTGCAGGTCAGAACTCTTAATTTATTGAAGAAGCTTCTAAAACTCTGAACAGAAAATCACTTATAAGTTTTTAAAAGATCTCTAGAATACTGAGAGCCAAGAAACATGATACAATTAACACCCCTTTGTGCTGAGAATTTACTGTGTTCCAGACACTACAGTGAGAGGTTTGTATGCATTACAGCTAATCTAATACATATGCCTCAATAGTCTTTGAGATTAAGTATTACCATTTCCATTTTGCAAATGAGAAAACTGAAATAATCCCCCCCACCCACAGTACTTTGGCAACTTGACTAAGATGCCAGGATTGGTGCTGGAGTGGGGACCATGAGACCTGGAAGCTGCTTTCCTGCGGCTGTGTCTTTGATCTTTCTCTTTGAAGTCCACCTTCTTGCTTTCAGGGTTTTCCTTTCCTCTGCCTTCCATATTCACATAAATGTCCAGGTGGGATGCTGGAACATATCTACTGCGCTCCGGGTGCCAGTTGCCCCCTGTTTTCTAGACTTTGATTTCTGTTCCCAATCAAAATGGTCCCTCCCACATCTCACTGACCACAGTCCTTTGTGCTGGTGCAGGAAGCACAGAAGAACCCGCAAAATCAGAATCTCCAGAGCCAGAGGCCCTGAATGGTGGTGCAGAACCAACAATTTATGTGAGACACATGGTGTGCGAGGGAACCTTTTGCTGAGGTTTCTCAGCTTGACCTACAGTGCCAGGCCTCTATTCAATGAGTAGATTTCTGAGCTTCCCTAAGTTTCAGTTCCTTTATTTAAAAAAAGAAAAAGTAATTTCCATCTCAGTTTTCCTGAGGACTATTAAAATAAGCATTTGTAAAGCTTTTAGTATGTTAAATATACA
Source organism: Ctenomys sociabilis (assembly GCA_004027165.1). Lineage (NCBI taxonomy): Eukaryota > Metazoa > Chordata > Mammalia > Rodentia > Ctenomyidae > Ctenomys > Ctenomys sociabilis. Next base: position 563 of record PVKA01006512.1, on the reverse strand, counting down.
GTAGATACTTGGTACATTGTTCCTCTCCAAAGGTATAAGGAAAATATCCCAGCAAAGATCATACTTTAAAATGTCAGAAGTCCAGAAATGATTTTGGGAGGACTTTTTCCTTTTCAACTTCATGGAAGAGTTTGTGGAGTGTGGGGATTATATCTTCTATAAATTTCTTGTAGAATTCAGCTGTGAATCCATCAGGCCCTGGACTTTTCTTTTTCGGTAGGCCTTTTATTACATTTCGAATTTCGTTGGCTGCTATCAGCTAATTGAGAATTGTAATATCTTCTTGATTCAGTTTTGGTAATTTGTACCTTTCGAGGAATCTGTCCATTTCTTCTGTGTCTTCTATTCTGTGAGCGTAAAGATGCTCGAAGTAACTATTAATAATCTTCTGAATTTCCAGTGGGTCTGTGGTGATTTCACCCTTTTCATTCCTTATCGCTTGTACTTGAATTTTCTTTTGCCTCTTTTTGATGAGGTTGGCAAGAGGCTTATCAACTTTATTTAGTTTTTCAAAGAACCAGCTTTTTGATTTGTGGATTCTTTGAACTGTTTTTTTCATCTCA
>PVKA01006511.1:35618-83412 GCA_004027165.1 Ctenomys sociabilis | reverse complement strand
CACACACACACACACACACACACACACACACACACTGACCCATTCCACACACAGTGGAACAGAGCATCACGCCCCTGATGTGCAAACTGCAGAGTGGCTAGGCCTGATCTCCAGGCTGCACTCACAGAGTAAGACCCATTCTCACCAAGAGCCCACTCAGGGCTGGCCTCATACACACTGGTGAATGGCAGAAAGATAACGAGGGGCCAGGGATAAGCACATCCGTCCCATCAGACACGATGAGCAGCCCTGGCAGCACTGGACCAGGAACACCACGAACCTAACACACGTGAGGCACTGGTCTGGTCGCCATTCCTAGTGGAGTGTCCCAGAGAAAGGGCTAGCACCCAGCTGACCAGAGCATTGTGACACGAGTCAATAGCAGGCTGGTCCTACCAGTAGGCCGTGCCCACAAGCAGTTGGCACTATCACCTCTCTCTCATAATCCTAGAGATTTTGTGAGGTGGCAGCAGCAATCTGAGCTGCTCTTTGCAGCAGTGCATGGTTTTCTTCTGAACCCCAGTGTCAGGTTGAAGAAATCACAGGCTTGTTTCTGAGCAACTACCAGTAGAATTAAATAGTCAGCAAGACTGCAGGGTTAAAAGTCAAGAAAGCAATTTATGGAAAAAAAAAAAAAAAAGAAAGAAAGAAGAAAACCAACCTCAACTCATTGTGTAATATTTCCTATTTACATTGAAGAAATGTCAATCCTTGTCTTTAAACCACACAAGAGACCAAGGATTTAAAGCCACTTATGAGACAGATATAAATCTTTGATAAGACAATAACAGCAAAGGGAGATACACTACAAATGTTAAGCTGGTTAGATTTGGTCATGGCTCTCTCCTTTTTCTGGTTTGACATATAAATATCTGAAGGAAGGAACAGCATCCCATGGCCTTTCTCATTCGGCTTGTGTGTGTGACATAGGTACTGCACAGGGGTGCCTGTTTTCTCAGCAGTAAAGGAGCAACTAGAAATGTGCCAATCAAGCTCAATCGCTTTCCCCAGTATCTACTGTACCCTTCAAATTTCATTTTTCTCTTTCAGGTTCTCACAGGAAAGAATTACTGAGTTGAGGAGAAGGGCAGGAGAAAGAGTGGGGAAAGGGATTTATCTATGTTTGTAAGCAGGGTGGTTTGGACAACTGTACTGTGCATTTCTGCTGGTCTATGGAAAGGAGCAGTTAATTGCCTTCATTTGTTTTGTCTTCTTTTTTCAATTTTCTTTCTCTTCTTAATTTCTTATGCATTTCTTTCTTCTTCCAATTTTACCAGCATATATCTGGTAATATGAATAACTGGTTGGAAGACAACACTATGTATTACAACAAGTACTGTGAAATTCATATTACTTTGTTGAGTGAAATTGTGTATCACTTGTAATTTTTGTGTTTTAATTCTAATTAGAACTCCTTAAAAAATTTTTAAAAATAAAGAAAGAAAGGTGCCAATTCTCTTTTATTCATACTTAGGTCTCCAAAGTTTAACTGTTAGGGGTTGGGGAGATGCCTCAGTAGAATAAGTGCTTCTCTGGCAAGTGCAAGGGCCTGAGTTCAATCCCCAGTTCCACACACAGAAAAAAAAGAGTTTAACTGTTAAATGCAAACTTACCTGGGTACCTGATTAACTTTGATTCTTCCTGTACCAACAGCAAACTCATCATTGCCCACAATTCTCCTGTCAGAAAACCTGACACATGTCAGATAAGATCATTTACCCAAGTCCTCAGGTGGAGCCTGGAAATCAGAACAAGAGAAAGGGCAGCAACTGGATGTCAGGAAGAACAGTCTTGACTAAACTCTTGTCACTGGTCAGTTTCTTAAATCATCTGTCAAATCTCAAGTTTTGGTAGGGGTTAGTGAATGTATCACTTTCCTGTCACTGGGCTAAAATACCCAACACCTGAACTCTAGGAGTTTACTTTGCTTACAATTTCAGAGAGCTCAGTCCATGGGTGAAGAATCAATATGTTAAATGGCACAGCAGAGGAAATCTGTTCAGTGAACAGAAGAGGAAGAGAGAGGGGGATGGAAGAAGGGGGGGGAGGGAAAGAATAAGACTAAATTACATCTTTATATCCTTCCAGATTAGTCCCATAGGAACAAACCTTGTCCAACCAGGCCTCACATTTAGCTATTAAATGTAACATTGGCATAGGCCACTAATGAGAATAGCATCCCGCCATGGTTGATGACTTTCCAAAAGCCCCACCTCTGAATGCGTGAGCCTTTTGGAGGACATTTTAGATCTAAACCATGTGTGCTAGTTACTTACTTCCTTACTTTTCTCTCACTGAGACAAAATACCAAACACCCAAAGTTAAAGGGGGAAAGGCTTATTTAGCTCACACTTTGTGGAGATTTTAGTCTGTAATTGGCTGGCTCCAAAGCAGGGCGGCACCTGACAGAGGGGCATCAGATCATGGCAGTGGAAGACAGAAAAAGCAAGACCACAGGGACAGGTCTCTTTCTTCCTCTTTTGTCTTATCCAGACTCCTGGGATTAAGGCAGCGCCAGACCAAACCAGCAGACTGACCCAGCTACCACCCACCCTTAATCCCAGCCTTATACCATGAATCAATCACAAAATCTAGATTCCCAAATTCTACCTCCAAAATATCTCACTTCCCATGACTGTGTAGGCACTAGGGGTACATTGAGACACAAACCATGACATACTGTCACCATTTGTACAAGAAAAGACATGGGGCAAAGAGATATTAGAAAGACACTTGGAAGATTCAAGATCTGTTGGTCTGACACTCAGGAGTCTCTAGGCTCAAGTGTGGTCTGTGGCTGCATTCCTTGGCATAAATTGTGAAGTTCAACAATCTTTGTAATTTGTTAATTCCTATTCTTGGCTTGGATTTAGGCCCAGCCTGAAAAGACAGGTGACCAATTAATGGATTTGTCTGTAGTATACTTCAAAGTATACTACTTTGAAGAAATTTGTGAATTTACTCATTTTCCACCACATCGGTGGAAACTTAGGTGTGAAACACAGAAAGGACAGACCCCAAAGATTGCTTCCTGGAGCTCCCTGGGCCCCATACAGCCTGGGCACCCACACAGCCCCATTCCCTGCACTCCTTTGTGCTGCTCCTGTGACTGCAGCAACACCACACCCTTTCTGATGTGTCTGGGAGGACCCTGAGAAGGATCACGTGAACTTGTGCAGTGCTTTCAAGCGTTCTCCTATTCTTCCCTTTATAACTGTGCATTAAAGTCCTTGGAAGACAGCGTTATAGTAGAGGGGGTGATGGCAAAGGATAGAGAGTGTTTCATGGTACCTTGACAGGAAAGGGGTCAAGAAGTGCCATCTCAAACCATGCTCCCTGGTTCCACCCCACAGAAACGGAAAGCAAAAAGAAGCTGCCATTTTCCCTAAGAGTTTTGCAAGGAGGAGGCAGAGGTATCCTCAAAAAATGAAAGGCCACAGTAGTGACAGGGAAATGCATGGCCCTCCAAAGACTTTCCTTGCAGGAAAGAAAGAGTCCATGTTACCATTTTTCAGGAACCCAAGATACCAAAACCACCTTCAGAAAGGCCTTCAGGACCGTTCTGATTGCTCACAGCTCAAGGCCTCCCTTGAGTCCAATCCTCTGATCATGGAGTGGACCATGCAGAAGGCAAGGCAAGTGCCATGCTGATGCTCCTTGTGCAGAGGGCCCATGGAGAACAAGCTTCAGAAGCTACTGCAGCACCACGGCATCAGGCTGACAGAGACAGGGATTCTCAGACAGTAGTGCTGTGCATGCTAACAATTAAGTCAAGACTTTTCTACCAGAATATAGTGAGCTACTTGTAAGTCTAGCAAACATTCCCATTCTCACACAAAAACATTACCAGCTTAAACTCAAGTTGGGGTCCATGCCACGTGTCGGCTCTGGTGCATGAGTCCAGCCTCCTCCTGGATTCACGCTAGGAAACACATTGCCTCCTCCTTGCACTGCAGTGGCCTAACCATCCACTTCTGCACCCTCTTCGTGCTCTCTTCCTTCTTTGGGACTCAGCCTCTGGCCCAGTGCATTGGGACTTGGTGTTTTTAAGGTCTGAGCAGATGCCTGGAACAGTGCAGCCATTCACTGATAATTCAGCATCCTTGTGACCTTTAGGGCATGCTTACTGCATCACTGTGTGTCATGCTTTCCATTTTTCTTTTCCAGTATTTCACTCTTTTACAGTTAGAACCCTGAGGTTCAGGAGTGGGGATGCCCAAGTGTTTGCCTGTATATAGAGCTGTGCAGCAAATGCGCAGAGCTGGAGCCCCAGCTGCCTGACTCCTAAACGCAGCTCATTCTGCACTTCGTTCTGTCCCTGGAGGCCTTCGCTCTAGCCTCCATCCCGGCTGCTCCTTCCCTTTGCATCCTGGCCTCTGTCTGTGCAGCTCCTGCATCACGTGCAGCGGGTGGCTTTGTGCAGCATATCCTCACATTCTGGCCACAAGTCAAAGCTTCTGTATTCTCCCCCAGGTATAGCCTGGCTTCTCATCCTGACCTTCCCAGCTCCTGTAGCTGCCACACCCTGCCCCCTTTCCTGCTTTGCAGCCCTTATTGCTCATCACCAGGAACTCCTCCTGCAACTGTCCCTGACGCCCACCCAGCAGGAAGACCCACAATTCCAGGCTGACAGATGCCTTGAGAGGCCTCCTGCCCCTGGCCACACTCCCATCTTGGGCCTGTGGATGGGCCCTGGGGCCAGCACAAGGTGCTCAGGAAATGGCCTGGGGTGTTTGCTGGCTGGAGATCAAGAGAGTCAGGACAAATGACAGGCAAGGACCTTTAGCACCATTATAAGGTGTACCTCAGGACCTCCCTTGTTGCATCCCTAAGGAACAGGGGTGGGCAAAATCCTTGGCACTATCCCTATGATGAGTTCCTAAGGGCATCTGAGATTTCACCCAAATGCCCGAGGTGTCGCTGAACCCATGGGACCCCACAAGCTAGATCCAGCAGGCTGCCACCCTAGGTCCGCTTCTGCTATGTCATTCCAGGTCCTAGCTGCTCAGCGCAGGCTGGAGTGGGCAGTCATACTGCCTCCTTTTGCACCAGTCACTGACACTGAGGACTCCAATGACCCAGAGCTCAACTAAACCAGCGGGAGTTTCCTTCAGGCCGTTTGACTCTGGCTAGGAAGGAATAAAAATGGAGAAGGGAAACTGTTGCTGTGGTTCTTGCTTTCTATCTTGATGAAAAATCTGCTATTTTGGCTCTGCTATAGTAGAAAAATAGAACCATGACTTATGTAGCTAACTTTTGTAGCTGAAGTCATGTACTTCTGCTAGTCTATTATGTTGCCCACAATTACAAATATGTTCCTTCCCCCTTGGAATGGAAGCGTATGGGCCCAGTCCGCCTCACTGTCCAGCTAATCTCTTGAGAGCTGCTGGAGCCTATATACAAGAGATCTGGTGTGGGCAGAGCCCCAGGGCGGGCTGGGGGGGGGTCTGATAATCGATAGCATAGCCTTCATCCACAGCCTCATCGGTCTGTGGCTTATTAAGTGCTCCCTGTCTGTCGATATGCCACTATTATTGCTCTCTTGCTGAGAGCTTGGGGTCAGCTTCCATTTGGCTGAGAAAAATAATGATTGTTTATTAGTCTGGTGGAAATGCCCAGCCGCAAGTGTGCAATGGAGCCAAAGCCAGGTCCGGTGAAGCCTCCCTTTGTCCAGTTCCTGCCCACTAGAATCCAGGGGGGTGGCAGGTCACAGGGGGGTTGACAGGTACAAATGGCCCAACAGGGATCTGTATGCATGTCCAGAGAGCCCAGAACACACTGGTAAACTTGACCTAAACCCTGGCCAGTCCAGAGGGATGTAGCACTGCTGGGGAGACTCAAGCCAGGCCCCAGTGTAACAAGGAGGACCGAGGCAGAGCCAGCCGTGCGCATAACCCTTTCCTGGTGAGCTCCAGAGTGGCCCAGGTAGAAGCTACTAAGTAAGAGCTGGAGCTGTCATTCTGAGTCAGAGCTGATCAGCCTGGGAAGAAGAAACCACTGTCCCTGCTGTCCAGCTGCTCCTACTCGCTCTCAAGCCTTCTCTCAGTGGGGACGCCACAGGCTCGCTGACACGGACTCAAGCCTCAGCGCTGCTGCCGACGAGCTGCCAGGTCTATTCTGTGGGAACTAGAGTGCTGGGTCATACGCCTGGCAGGAGGTCAAACTCAGAGAGCAGGTGAAAGAACTTAAGCACACAGGGCTGCCGAACAAGCCCATCAGTGCTGCCTGCAGCTCCTCGCCTTGCTCCTCTCAGGAAGCCCCACCCCACACTTGCCTCCCTGACCTTCCTTTCCTTTCCCAGGAGGCTGATGAAGCTGCACTGCTGCTCCCACTGTATTTACAGTCCTTCAAGCCAAACTAGTGGTCCTTGACCCATGTGTGCAAGCTAGCATTCACCAGGTCTGGGCCCACTTCTGACGTGACAGTGTCACTCTGACAAGCATTTAACCACTCAGAGCCCAGAGGTCTTTAACTAGGTGAACTACCCTGCATCAGCCACACCCTAAAAATACCACCTTTTAGAGACAGGAAAACATCTTGCAGCACCCTCAATGGTACCTACCTCCTGCTTCTCCTCTCCTCTCACAAGTGCTTTGGGGCTTCCAACCTTCTTGCCACAAGGCTCTGTAAGATATTAGTGGCTTCCCCTGCCTCAGGCTCTCAGTCTGCCCCCACCACAGGCCTATTATAGATGAATGGGCCAAAATTTGTCCAGGTTCTTGTGCATAAGAGGAAAGAATTGCCAAGCGTAAACCACATAGCAAATAGTAAGTAGCTGTGTTTATTGACAACCATGGGACAGCAGTAGCAGAAACAGGCAGAAGGACAAAAGCCAAAAGAAGGAGAAAGAGGAACTGGTGGGGGGTGTTGGCGAGGAGGCACGCTCCTGGCTGGGGTGTCTCTGGGCCTCGCGGGACCCTGAGTGGAGGAGGGAGAGGAGCTCTTGGGGAGCACAAATGGAGCTTAGGCTTCCATGGGCCTCCAAGTTTCTCCGTCACATCTCTCACTGGTGTCGCCACAGTCATCACGACCCCTGAGCTTCAACATGGACCATCACGGGAGGGGCTCGGTGCCCACAGCTGAATGAGGGGAAGGGGGTGCTCCCCCAGCTGCTACGCTTCCAGCCCTATCAGTCAGGAAGAGCACAGATAACTCGGCTGCCACTTACATCTCAGGCTGCCAGCTTTGCACAGAGATGATCAGAACGAGTCTCCCCTGTGGCATGGGCCTCGCTGTCCTCCTCCCCCTTCTTCTTCTCCTCCTCCTCCCTCTCGTCCTCCCTGTCATCCTCCCCCTCATCCTTTGCCCTTCATCCTTCCTCTCCTCCTTTCCCCCTTCCTCTCCCCATTCCCTTCCTCCTCCTTTTCCCACTGGCTTGCCCAGCCGAAGCTCAGTTCAGCAAAAGTAACAAAAGGCCCTCAATCTCAGGGCCGTTCAGCAGAAGAAGGGCCTCGTTTCTTTTTATGATTAGGTGCAATGTTTTTATTTCTCTTTTATAAATCAGCTGATGTTGAATTCTAGGCGACTCGGCTTGTTCCCTACTGTGATCACAGTGAGCAGCCTGGTCCGCTGCTGGGTATCCTTTCCGTCCCAGGTCCCAGCCAGCCCCATCTGGTGGAGGAAGTTACAATAGCAGCGCGCGCAGAGGACCCTAAGCTTTTGGGCAGAGAGTGTGGCCTTCCCTGGGGAAACAGCACGACAGTTGACTCAATCTATCCCATCATAAAGTCTCATTACTGGAGTCCAGCCCGTGGTATAACAGATAAGAAGATTGATGCCCTGAGACGCAAGGCGACTCGCCTAAGGTCACACGGCAAATGAGTGGGAAAAGGAGGAGAAGAACCCACATATGTGGAAGACCTTCCAGTTCACCTACAGGCGCAGGACCAGGAGGAGGAGCGTCTGGTCGAATTCCAGCTCCGTAATTCTTGCATGACATTTATACCCCAAGCCTCAGCTTCCCTGTCTGCAATGAAGAGTTAGAGTACTTCCATCTAACAGAGAGGCTGAGAGAGGTGGGTGGAGTTTCCTAAATTTCACCACTCAGGATTCCACCCAGAGAAGCCTCTCAGTCGATCTAAAGTCTGCCACAGCCCTTCTCTCTGAGTTCTCATTTTTTTGTTTGTCTTTGTGGCACTGGGATTGAGCCCAGGCCCTGTGTACTGAGCTCATCTTCAGGCCGTGTTTTAGAGCAATTTGAGTCAGGGTCTCTCTGAGTTGCTAAGAGGCCCTATCAGGTCTCAAATTTCTAATTGTCCTGCCTCAGCCTCCCAGGATGCTAGGATTACAGCCATGCTCTACCATGCCCAACTCTGTCTCTTCACTGTCCATGAATCTCAACACTTTGCTTTTCAAAAATCTAGGACAGGACTGGGCGTGGTGGCGCATGCCCGTAATCTCAGCAGTAGGGAGGCTGAGGCAGGAGGATTATTGTGAGTTCGAGACCAGCCTGAGCTACAAAATGAGCTTAAGGGCATCCTGAACTGCATAGTGAGACCCTGTCTCAAAAAGACAAAAAAAAAAAAAGAAAAAAGCTGGGACATATGGGAAAGTCTTTCCATATGTCTCAGCTGCCTGCAAAGTCAGGAAAATAAGGGCTGGGGAAGGCTCGCCTCCTCCAGAACCTGATGACACTCCACTCCACGGTAGCTCTGTTCTCCTCTGAGCCTCATAGTCACCCTTGCCCCATTACACAGACAAGAAGACTGAGGCTGTGGATAGCCAGGCGAGGAGCTCAGCAGCACTGCAGGAAGCAGCCCTTCCCCGTCTCAGCTCTTTACCCTCTGTACGCCTGGTTTTCCTGCTACACCTCAGGCTGGGCCATCAACCACATTTTCCCACCTCTGCCTACCTACCGGACCCTGGATGACCCACAGACGCTTCTGGAAGAGCAACTCTAATCTGTAGGAAGAGGAGAGGGCCACAGCAGGGAAAGGGGTGGTGCAGGGGAGCAGGATACTGGGGAAGAAGATAAGAATATGGTTTCAAGAACAACTGTCACCGGGTCTGTTTGCCTTTGTCTTATAAAAATTCTGTCTTCAACATTTATGAAATGAAGGTCCAGGAAAGTCTGTTCATGCGGAGCCATTTCCTGAGTGCTCTGACAGTTAACATTTCAGGGATACATGCACATATATATATATAGTTCAAACATCCCTCCCAAGGACAGCCTGGAACCTGTTTGGAATGTGTTTTTATGATTAGATGGGATGGGAGGGGTGAGTGGCTGTTGCCGGCTTCCGGGTTTGTGTCCTCTCTGTCTCTGTCTCTGTCTCTGTCTCTCTCTCTCTCTCTCTCTCTCTCTCTCACACACACACACACACACACACCTTCCTTAGAAGTGCTCTTTTCTTTGTTCTGGGAATCTGTACTTACAATGCCTAATAACAGCACAGATGGTTCCACACGATTGCTGTCGTACCTGTCTGGGGGAGATGTCTCCAGGCTCCAGTCCCACCTTCCCTCCCAGCTGCCCTGAGGCCCATAGCATAGCTGACCTCTCAGGAATCCCACCACACAGAGCAGTAGGGGTCTTCCCTGCTGGGGCACAGATGCCTCTGCTCTGTGCTCACTGAATGACAAGAACCTCTCTGGTCACCCAAATGTCCATCCTTGGTGAAGGACCCAGCCACTCAGCCTCAGGGAGACCTGGCAAAGCTGTGGGCTCTCGCAGCCAGCAAGAGATAGGCTTTGTCTCCTGATTTCAAGTTCATGGTAAAGAATGAGATAGAAAGATCTCAAGGGCTGAGCAACAGCAGGCTGAGTTGTCATCATCGCCCACCCCCTCGCTAGGACTCTGCAGTGTCTGTTTCCTCATCCAGCAAAGCTGGGGTTGGATGTGGTGGCCCCGCTGGTCCTCTTCACACACCTATCCATTCATGAAATGTTTTCTGAAAGCCTCCCACACTCCAAACCAGACATGAAGATAAAATTCTTAAATATTATCAGGGAGTGGGAGACACATGAGCAGGAATAAAGAAGCCCTAGTATTTTACAGGCGTTGAGCTCTCTGAAAACAAAGCCAACAGGGAGGCAAGGTCCTCATAGGACTAGAGATAGCGGCAAAGGAGAAGATTCAAGCTGAACAGGTATCTGGCAGCCAAGCAACCCAGAGAGCATGCAGCCAGCACAAAGGTCAGGGTGGAACAGGCTGTCACATGGAGCAGCAGCAACAGGGAGGCTGCCCAAGGGAGAGGGGGAGAGCAGGCGTGGTAGCTGGAGAGCTGCATGGGGGTGCAAGGCGGCTGTCACAGGCGCATGGCAGGGACTTCGGCTTCTCCTGAGCGCAGTGGGGCCACAGGGCTGTGGTACCTGTCTGGGGGAGACAGAGCTCTGATACGTGCTGAGAGATGGTCACTCTGGCTGCCCAGAGGAGTGGTGTCTAGACAGAGGCAAGGGTGGGAACAGGGAGACCAGACAAAGCTACCCCAGAAACTAGGGGACACTGAGTGGACCATGGCAAGGAATGGCAGTCGGATCTGGATGCACTTGGAAGGTAAGGCCCAATAAAATAAGACATCCTATTGGCTCAGATATGGTGGGACTGGAAAGAAATATCTTCTATATGTCCATTTAGCCTCAGTAGGTAGAAGATGGAGCAAGCATGGAGGAGAACATCAGCAGGTTCATTTGGGATGCTATTATAGTTTGAATCACAAATGTCTCCTGAAAAGTTCATGTGTTCAGAGGCAGAGCTTTGGGGAGCGGATGGGATCATGGGATGCTGACCTCCTTCACAGCTTAGCGCACTGATGCCTTTGTAGTTGAGTGTGCTCTTAGGAGGCAGGGCCTGGTTTCAGGAAGTAGAGGATGTCACCTGGAATGACAGATGTAGTCTCCAGCACCTTCCTCCTCTTCTCTGGTTCCTCCCCCTTCTCTCTGCCACCCAGGAATAGCTTTGCTCCACCACACCCTTCTGTCACGATACTTCTGCCTTGGAACCAGATGACCATCATCGACCACAACTTCTGAAACCATGATCCAAAATAAATCTCTCTTCCTTTAAGTTGTGAATGACAGATATGTTGTCTCAATGGGGGAAGAAGTGATGAATACACAGATGCAGTAGATGTAAGACGCCATAGACATTCCAGTGAAAGGGACAGGAGAGAGAGAGAGAGTCCAAGGCTGGAGATGTGTAGGAGGCACCCACGTTTTAGTATCTATGTGAGCAGGGCTGGGTGGTACACATTTCTGTTTATAAAGCTTTCCCCCAACACCGCTGGGCTTCCTAGTGTTCTTTTGTGTGTGACGGACACAAGCTCTGAGGTCACACCACTGGGAGGTAGCACAGCCAAGAACAGAGCTTATCTCCTAGGAGGTAGTAACTCTTAACCTTGGGAAGTTACTTTAGCTGTCTAAGCCATTTTCCTTGCTCATAGTAAAAGGCAATAATACTAAGCATCATTGTTTTTGAGGGACAAAGGAAACAAAAAGACTCTGGTCAAATGCTGTCCCTACTTCCTTCTCTCCAGTATGTAGCATGCTGGCTCCCTCCAGACCCTGCCTTCATGTGAAAAAGTTTCTGAATCACTGTAAGCTCCTGGGCAGGTGGTGCTGTTGTCATGGGCTTCTTACAGATGCTCATAAAGAAGCTCACTTGATTGTGAGTCCCCAGAACATAAGCAGCTACAGTGTCTTTATCTCTTTGGTCCTATGACTTTTAGAATAGTGCTTTAGACTCCGTAGCTGGCCAACAAGGGAAGCCCAGTACCAGAATCATCCTTCTTGGGCCCACATGCTTCCCTTCCATCCTCTCACTCATCTCCGTGTAGGTTGAGGCCATGCTTCATCGCATCCTTTAATCCCTGTGGTCCTGCTCAAGAGAACAGCATGGACCACTTTCCCCTTATCCAGTCTTGGTTGGACTTCTGGTGTCACCCTGGCAGCTCCTGTTCCCTTCCTCTGCCACTTCCCCAAACACCATGGACAAGATGGAGACAACAGAATCTCCTCTGTAAGAAAATATGAAGATTCAAGTGGTTCTCTTTACAAGGCACTCAATACACCTAGACAGTGCTAATAGAATGCTGATTTCAAGGTCCTCATCATAATTTTATGAGACAGGTACCCCCCTCCTCCACTTTACAGGAAGGAAACTGAGGCTGAGAGAACTGACTCACAGCTCAAGTTAATAAATGGCAGAGCTGACACACAAGGCAGGGCTCACCACACCCTGATAGGCAGCTTTGGTGGAAGTGGAGTGAATGGTTCCTGCCACAGGACGTGGAATCCAGTGGAAGAGACTGTACAAATGCATGGAAAATTCCTGAGACAGTTTGAGCCCAGAGCTGTTTCATAACTGGAGAGCAAGCAGGAAGGAGGCTGAGGTGGGTGATGAGCTGCCTCACTCCCTGAGAAGTCAGAGGGCACCTGGCTCTCTGCTCTGCAGACTCAGGCTGAGCATCCTGCCTGCTCTGGCTCGCACCCCCACCCCCTGTGGGTCCCAAACTGCTCCTCCTGCTTGATTGGCTGCCAGCAAAGAAATGACAAAAGCCCAACTAGATTAGCAAGGCAACATATGCTGCTCATGGGAAGTTAAACAATTGCACCTCTAAATAACAGCTCAACATGGAATAGAAGGGATGTCACAAGGCAGGATATGATTAATTGCCAAATGAATTATTGAAATTGTAATTGCAGAGGAGTTCAGAGGAGCATGCGATTGCCACTGGTCAGAATGGTCAGGAAGCTGGGAGGAAGCCAGAGATCTGGTCTGAGCAGAAAGCAACCCAGACCTGCACACAGGGCTCTCTGAAAGGCCGCGGAGGAGGGGCAGAGGAGGGATGGTTTCACTACAGCTCTGGAGCCAGAGCTGCAGGTTGAGCCTAGCAGCCAAGGGCATCTTTCCTGATGGGCCCACTGTTGTCTGACCTCCCCCTGCTATCTGACCCTGTGGGGTCTTTGTGCTAATCCCTCACCCCTCCAGGCTGAGTGGCCTCTTTTGTCTGTGCATCAGTTGCTCCATCTGCACGGTGGGTTTGGGAAGTATGGTGTCTCCTCTCATGGGTCACAAGACAAAGAAGCATGCCTCTAGGATTTGCTGCAGTGCAATTACACTGAGGTTTATTTCACAAGGGCTCAGACACATGGTGAACCAGATTACATTTTCTGAAACATGGAGTAGTAGCACAGGCATAAATTCACAGTTACACAAACCTGGACCTTACTCTGCTGGAACTGCTATGTGGTCTTGGATAGTGTGCTTAGTCTTTCTGGGCCTTAGTTTTCTCATCTGTAGTGTGGAGCTGCATACAGATGTCTCTAACAGTGACCTTTAACATAGTCCAGGTAGGCAATGTCAGATTCCCAACCCAGGGCTAGCCCACTGTAGCCCAGCTCTATAAAAGATAGTGATTACTAGTGAAGAGTGGACTAATAACCAGCATCTAGAACAGCTGTTCTTTGACTCTTTAAGACAGTGTCTGTCTTAATTACTTTTCTCTTGTTGCCGAGGGAAAACACCCGGCATCCAAAGTTAAAGGAGGAAACTTTTATTTAGCTCACAGTTTGTAGAGGCTTCAGTCCATAATCAGTGGCTCGAAGGCAGGGTGGCATGGCAGACAGGCACTGCGGAGGAGAAACAGTACACGGCAGAGAGCTGACAGCAAAGCAAGCGAGGGACCTTAGTAGGTTCTTTCTGCCCCTTTTATTGAATTCAGGCTACTGAGATTAGGGCAGTGCCAAGACAATCAGTGGGCTGATTACAGATTACCCACCTGTAATCCTAGCATTGCACACGAATCAATCACATGCTCTAGATCCAGCCACCTCTGAGCAAGACCCACTTGTGACCACGAGGTGCTTGGGTGGGACATCTAGACACAGCCTATCTGCGCCCCCAGTGGCAGGAATGCAGCACTGCTAAGGCAGGGAAATCACAGGATAAACAAGAGAATGAGCACATGCCAGGCACAGGAAATGGTGCCCCCAGCCTGCTGCAGATAGAGCGGGACTGGAACTTGGGCCAAGGATGCTGTGCTGTGTGGCCAACGCAAAGCAATTAGACAGACTGCAGAGCTGAGGAGAGAAAGGGCTTACAAAAACTGCAGGGTACAAAGCAGTAAAATAAGTGTGTGGAGGCAATTGTTCTACAGGAGAGCAACCGTGGAATTAGGCTAGTATGCATGCACTGTCTTCTGTTGGTTCTCCCAGCTTTCGCCTAAGTCGCTTCCCGGAAAGGCAGTGTCTTCCCAGGGAGGGGACAGGCTCTGGCCTCTTCAGCAGGTCTCTCAGGGTCAGGTGCGGAGTGTGGTTTCCCAGGGGTGTGCACGGATGTTCCCAGCAAGCAAGGGTGCAATGGGCACTCCGAGGATTTAATCGGGTGAGTGGTGGCGAGGATGGCATTGGGAGGCAGGCCGGTGGCTCAGGAAAGAACTCCACAGCACCGGGCTGCCCTCGTGTAAGAGGAAGCTTCGCAGAAGGCCGACGGCCCGCAGTCCCAGCCTAGATGGCTAAGGCCAGCAGGAACTGTGCTAGGAGGGAGGCGGGCCTGGGTCAGCGCTCCGCGGGCGCTTCTGCCCCAGCCCCTGAAAGGGCGCCTCCTGATGCCGCTTCGGAATCTGCGTGTGCGCAGCAGCAACCCGGAGTCTCAGCGCCCGGCCTCGGGAACGCGGGCTCACAGCGCCCCCTGCGGCCTTTGCAGTGATTGCGCTCGTCTCGCTCCGCTTTTCCGTGGGGCCCAGGGACTCGGTTACACTGCCACCTCCTCCGTGCCCCAACCTCCTCTAGAGAAGCTCTGAGGCTCTCAGTCAAGCAGAATCCCCTCCGGCTGCTCTGAAGGTGAGAGAGAAACAGGCTGAGGTCTGAGTGAGCCTCTATCTCCCCTGTGGCCAGAACCAGGTCAGGGGTGGGGGTGGGCGTGGGGGCAAAGGACGCATTTACGGGCAGATATCTAGATATCCGTAATGATGGTACAGGGAGTAGATTTCAGGTGAAAAACTAAGTGCTGTACCCCCCACCCCACCCCCTACACACACTTCTTTAAATTGATTCCAATTCAAATCTTCGTCTTCTGATCCAGCTTAAGGGGAGTTAATCCTGACACCAGGACTCTGTCACCCCAGGCCCTGTGAAAGCCAAGCCCTGAAAAAAGACCTTCACAGCAGTCTCTGCCCCTGGGCTTTCAACTGGCAGGATCCGTGAGTTAACCCCTGCAAGGCAGGCAGGACAGGGCCAGAGCTGAGCACAGCTTGCTCCTGAGACCCCCTACTGTCCTGCTTTCGTTGTCCCTCCAGGTCCACACCACTCTTAGGGCCCAGGAAACCTCCCTCAGCCTCTTGGTGCCCTCCTGGCATGAAGCGGTCTCTCCAGGACTCTTGTCCTCAGCAAGGCAGGCCTGACAATTAGTTCCCTCTGAGAACCTTGTGCTGGGGTCAGACTGAAACCAAAGATGGAAAAACAACCAAACCAGGGTATTCAAAGCTCACTTCAGAGTGTGAAATAGGAATCTGAATCCAAGTATCCTGTGTGAGTCACAAAATCTATGAGCAGCTTGCAGCGTCTTAGTGTGGTCCTTCCCAGGGCCGCACCCTTGTAAAGGAGGCACCTGGGGACGGGCCTCTGAGCTCAGAGCAGTGGTTCTGTCATGGTCTAGGCTGCAGCCCACCACGACTTCCTCCCTCCCTCCCTTCCATCTCTCTTCCTTCCTCCTCCCTTCTTCCCTCCCTCCCTCCCTCCCTTCTTTCCTTCCTTCCTTCCTTCCTTCCTTCCTTCCTTCCTTCCTTCCTTCCTTCCTTCCTTCCTTCCTTCCTTCTTTCCTTCCTTCTTCTAGCAGGTCAACCTCTCAGCTCTGTGCTGTGCTAGAAAGTATCAGCCCTGGGGATATTGGGAGAGCCCTGGCAAGGCAAGAGACCAGGGAAGCAGATTTAAAGTCTCCAAGATAAGCCACTGCCTTTGTTTTCTGGCTTCTGTCCACCTGGGCAGACTGTGGGCCACAGGTCAGAAGGCTGTTCCCTGATGGCTACCAGTGCAGTACAGGATGCCTGGTTAGGCTGAAATTCCAGCAAGTAACTTTTAAATTATAACTATGTGTGTCCCAAAATTGCACAGGATATACATAAACCCCCCCAAAACACTGTTTATCTCCAATTAAAGTTTAATTGATGACCTGTGTTTTCTTGTCAGCTTGGTCAACCTTTCCTTCTAGGACCTTCCATTCCTAGTCTGTGCCCCCCAAGCCTCCTGGCCTGTGTCTTCCAAATCCTATACAGTGTCCATTTGATCACTAAAGAGAGGGTCTTGGAAAAGCTCTGTGGCAGAGACACTAGGGGCACAGTTGCAGCTGATGTTTGTGCTTTCTGGGTCTTTCCAGCCTGCGTGCTGGCCTGTTTACCTGCATTATTTCACTTCATGCTCTTCATAAGCCCATGTTGCAAATGCCATTTCTGTCACTGCTATCCATAGGAAGGGCATGAGACAAGTAGGGCCAGCTATGTCTTCTCATAGCTTCTCAGCTATGTCTTAGCTGAGAAGGGCAGAGCCAGGCAGACCCCCCCACACCAACCCTCCCACCCTGGACCTGTGCTGAGAGAGGGTGGCACATGGGCACTGCTGATGCTGAGGCTGCTGGGTGAACCACGCCACCAGGCCGCCCTCCTGCTCCACTGTCACATGTAGCTGTGCACTGTGTACTTATTCATACAAACACAAATCCGTTTCCAAGAAAAGCATTTATAAAATATTGGCCACCTGCTGGTGCTGTGTGTTGTTTGGAGCAGAGTGTGCTGCCATCCTCTGGCAGATTTATACCAAAAAGGACTGTCTCCTGGGACAAGTCACACCACAGCCAGGATGCTTGAGGCTTCTGAGGCCCCCTCTTAGGACCTGCAGCTCTCCCACCACCTTCACCCTCCTCTGTGACCAGTTCTCAGCTGGTCTCTTCCAGTGCCAGGGAGTCTGCCTGCTATTAATTCACTTGAAGCACTTGTTTTTGAGTATTTATGATACATCAAGAAATAATGCCTGGCCTTAGCTACAGGTCGCTATCCTGGTGGGAAGTGTGGGTAGGTGGGGACCACTAGAGAGGCAAGTGGACAGTCACGGCGAGCTCTAAAAGGAGCCCCAGGTAGAATCATGGAGTGCGGGCAGCGACAGGATGAGGGCAACACAGTGTGTCCCACTGCCCAGGAGGGAGGGACAAGGGCAGAACAAGGGACAGGTGAGTGAGTGTGAGGAAGTGAAGCTACGGGAAAGAAACAGAACAGAAACACGGAGGCGATGTGGATGTCCCTTGGGAGCTCATAACTGAATGGACTCCAGGGAGGTGGTGGAGACTGCGGGTGGAAGGGCCGAGCTGGAAGAGGTGAATCTCTGGCAGTGTGTCCTGAAAGGGCACACCCTGACCCATCCAGATCCCTCTTGTACTTTCCCTTTCTTTCTGCCTCCTGGATGCTGTGATGCCAGCCACTTCCCCCTGCCACAACCTTCTAGAGTGGTGTTTTTGCCTCAGCTCTGCCCAGGTTATCAAAACCTGAAACTGAAACTGAGAGTCAGAATAAACCCACAGCCCTTGAACTGTCTTTTCTTAGGTCTTTTAAAGCTGACTCCTGCAGGAGGGGAGGAGGCAGGGGCAAGAGGGTAGCCGAGCAGAAGTCACTCTGATGCCTCACTCCTAGCTGTCTCAGAGAGAACAGCTTTCTGACCCTCCTTAGTTTCCTCTTCCTGCCTGTTGCTTTTCTCCTAAATTGCTGACTGGGAAATTGGACCAGCTGCAGTAGATGGCATCATTAAGATAAGCTGATTATTAAACAAGGCCTCTGTAGACCACCCTGTGGCTTTTTCTGAAATGCTTTTTACAGGTCTTTTCTCTTTCAGGAATTAAAAATTTTGTGGTGGAGCCCTAAACACAGATGATTTGTAATTCTTTGTGAGGCGATCCTGCAGCAAGGCACATCAGGACCTTTCCACTGTGCTCCCTTCTGTTCCCTCAGCTGCACGGCGAGGGCCTAATGAAGTTCAGACCACTCAGCATATGCAGGACACTGGCCAGTGAGACCTGGTCTCAGGCCTGGAAACCACTATAGAAACAAGAAGCTGAGTCTATTTACCCAGCATGCACCTGGGAGTGACCATTCCCAGCTTCCACTGTGCAAGTGCCTGGATGTATTCATCAGCAGTATTGTGGGCGGCATATAATCAAGGTTAAAGTACATAAGGATGCATTTTTCTTACCTCTGAAGCCTAGAAAGCAATTGCTTCTGAAGCTGATGCAGCAGCTTTGTGGAGTGAGGGCTAAAGTTTCTGAGGTTCTTTTGACAGTTTCCTCAGGATTTCCAGAACAGCTGCAGTATCCCTGGACATCAGATTATTATTCCCAGAAGGAAGAATGGGGAAAGGATCAAGGCTATGCTCCTATGTGAAAAGCAGAAGGTCTCCTAGGAACTTCATAGGAGAGAGCTGTCTGTGTCTCATTAGTGACTCATAGCCACTCCCATGGGCAAGGGAGTGAGTAGAGAATGGGGAGAGAACAGGTTCTGACTTGGTGAGGTTACAGCATTTGTCCTCCTATCCTGTGGGCACCTCTATTTTGCTAACCGCTGTGAGACCACTGGTGTGTTCAGTGTAGGCTCAGGACTCTGCCTCCTTAGAAAGAAGCTTAAGTGATCCAGAGGCCTTGGAAGGAAAATGGTTTTTCTGCACTCAGCACTTCTGACACCAACTCTAAGACTTTCCATGCCAAGCGATTTCCAGTTCTCTGAAGACACCAAAAGGGTGTCCAAACTGAAGCCAGTTCTGACCCTGATCCTGGGAAATAGAATGGAGCCACAGGCCTCAGGCTGCAACCCTTCCCACAGCACACAAGTCACAGGTCCACACCACCTCCCAACTTGTCCCCGTTCCCAAAGTTCCCTGGCTCCTCACCCAGCTTTGATCATTTGTTTTAGTGATTTGCAGAACTCGGGGAAGCACTTTGCTTACTACGTTGGGTTTATTAAAAAAGGATACAGAGAAGGAGCCAGCTGAAGCCCTATGTAGTGTGAGGTCCAGAAAGATCCTTCAAGCAAGAGCTTCTGCCCTCATGGAGGTGCCATGAGCACCCTCCTGTGCTCACTAGCTCTTCCCTTCAGGCTTTCTCCAGAGGTTCCATTAGTCAGGCAGAATTGAGTAGAGAACCGGCCATTGATGACTAAGTCCATTCCCAGCATTTCTCCCTAGAGGCCAAGCTATGGGCTGAAATTCCCCATCCTCTAATCATGGGACTGTCCTGAAGTGCTGAGAGCTCCTTCACCAGCATACACCTAGGTGTGGGCAAAAGGGGAGGCTTGTTGTGCAGGACAAAGACACTCCTCCCATCCTGTCACTCAGAAAATCCATAGGGCTTTAGGACAGCTGCAGTATCCCTGTGTCGGAAAGCAGCCGCAGAGACCAAATTCATATTGGTTATTTTACCCCATGATCACAGCCTTCTAGGTGCAGATATGAAGCCACAGGTAAAACGAAAGCAGCCACGTGGGTAAGGACTGTGATTCTCGGGCCTTCCCATGTGGGCCATGTTGCTGTTCACAGTGAGCCATTAAAATCCCCCTCCTGCAGTATCTGTGGCAGCTCAGTTCTTCAGGGTCCCTCAGCATCCCCAGAAGTGAGGAAATACTCGGCACCTGATGCAAGGGCCTTCCCAGGCCACATCCCCTGGAGCATCGCTTCCAGCCACCTGTGGACACTTCTACTTCACTCCCCAAAGAGGAAAGAAGTTCATAGTGGGGACTAGGTCCCATGTGGGGTGGGCTGCCAGGTGTCAGACCATGAAGGAGCTAAAGCGTGGCACCCCAAATATGCCACAGAGATGTGGTGATGACTGCCTTTGAGGACAGCAATGCAGGAGGCCTTCTCTGCACTCCCTCCTCTGGAAGGACTCAGTGTGGAGAAGACGGCTTGTACCACAGGAGCAGAGAGGAGGTGAGCACCACACCCAGACAGGTTGGCACAAGCTGTCATTGTCACTCTTCCAAGGGCCCATCCAGCCTTGCAAGAGTGGTTTCCTTTCCCTAAGTTGCCTGTATCCCTCTGTGGCCAGGGTGGCCAGGGGACAGTGTGTACACGCCACCCCCAGATCTCTCCTAGAATCCCTTCGCAGGATGCCCCACATTCTTAGCAAGCCTGTCCAGCTCTTCTCCTGCTAATCTGCCCACAATCCCCAGTTGTCACATCCTTAGCAGGAAAGTTTTCACTCCCTTACAACCCCAGTCTTGATTTCCTGGAGGCCACAATCTAGAGCAGCACTGAATCACCCAATAAGAAGAGCATTTAGGAAAGCCTGAGCCCTGGTACAAGAAACCACTTGATTTTTAACATCCAAAATGTTTTTGTAGAATGTTGTTATTGTTGTTGTTGTTGTACAGCTTTGGCAATGCAATTCCATGTGAGAGAGGGGAGATGCCACTCACTGAGCTTCACATTTCAGTGGAGTATCTCTCTCTCTCTCTCTCTCTCTCTCTCTCTCTGTCTGTCTGTCTGTCTTGCTCTCACTCTCTCTCAAAAGCTTTCTTTCCCCTCATAGATATTCTACCTTAACCTCCATTATCACTAAAATTCATTCTTCGATTTTACAGAACATGAACTCACAGTGGACATGCAGCAGATCAGGAGCTGCTTCCCCTTTATCACTTGGGTTACACGACCTCTTTCTGGCATATTTCTGAAGCAAATTTCACCAATGATTGAGTTTGTAAACTAGGTCAAAATGAGCAACTACTAAAAACAGTTTCAGTGTAGGCAGTGATGTTTTTAAAATATGAAAAACTGCAGGCATGGATACATTCACTTTAGAAGAAGTCGGAGGCCATGGAGGCTGGTTTGCATGAAGTCATTCTCACCTCCCCTGTTCAGCCACAGGTCCTGATAGGCAAGACAAGAGCCTAAGGGTCCCTAGGGCTGTGGGCACAGCTCTGTCACAGGGTGCCCTTCTGTGGGAGACCCTGGGTGGCACCTTCCAACCTCAGCACAAGGGTGGCTGTAGAGATCTGTGGGGTGCTGCTTGGGGAGTTCTGGGTAGCCCTAGACCTGCACGGGGCTAGTGTGAGAAGCCAAGGAGATGAACGGCTGAAGCCTCCTCAGAAAACCCAGTCTGCAGGAGTCACCATAACAAACTATCAGAGTAGATGGCCTCAACAACATTTTTGTCTCAGTTCTGGAAGCCAGAAGCCCAAGATGAGAGCTAGAATTATCTGATCCTGGTGAGGTAGCAGACTGCCTACTTCTGGTGTCCTTAGATGACAGAACCAGAGTAAGCTGGCTATCTAATACCTTCCACAGGGCACTAATGTCATTTGTCTTACTTTCTTGTCTCAACTGAGACAACGTACCTGACACCCACAGTTTAAAGGAGAGGCTTATTTGGTTCACAGTTTGTAGAGGTTTCAGTCCATAGCCAGGCAGCGTGGCAGAGAAACAGTTCATGGCAGGACAGCAGAAAGCAGAGAGGGATTAATGGAGGAGGAAGGGAGCAGGACCCTTGGGGGTTACACACCCAGTGGCCACCTCCTCTGAACCGACGGCGGCTCCCAGCATCACCTTTAGCTATAAACTCACCAACAGACTGATGCTGAGGAGTATCATGTTCCCTTGACCCAGTCATGTCCCCAAAGCTTGCTAATGAGCAAGTGCGTCTTGGAGAGACACCTGGATAGAAACTGTAGCATTTGTGAGACTTACATCCCGCCATGCAATGACTTCTCATTCTATCACCTAATCAGTTCCAGGGCCTGGCTCCACATATGGTCCTGTCAGGATTAGAGCTTCATGTGCAGACCACTGCTGGGCTACTCTCCTTGACAGAGGAGCAATTGTCTCCATTTTGGCTGAGCCTGACCCTACTTTACGTATATTGACATGTGCAGAGCTGGCTAGGACTTTTCCTTATCCTTTCAATTGGCTTTAAGCAATGCATACTGGTCCCACTAAGGTGCTGATGTGCAGCCTCTGAAGATAGTGGACATGACCCTGAGACACCCCACCCCCAGCCCCCTGTTGTTTCCTCGTGTGAGCCAGGATGAGGCTGGATGAAGAGCCACTGCTATGACTTTCCAGGCCTGAAAGATCACACATCAGAGCTAAAGCACTGACCCCAAACATTGGATGCTATCTCAGTTGTGTCATGCAGATTACTTTTTCTGCATATCCTTCTCCCCACATATTGCAGAGGTGATTTCAGGCCCCCTCCCTAGCACAGCTCAAGCCACCCACCTACTGCCCACCACTTTCATGGTCACTCACCCTCAAGCCACTCGAATAAGATCTGGGTTCTGTCCTGAGTAAGGCCTTTGTTCTAGACAGCCATCATCATGGCCAGACTCAGGACCCCCTTGTCTCCCCAATAATTTGAAAATATTATTGTCCTTTTATTTATACCATGTTTTGCATTGGACATGGTAGATTTGAATTAATTCATTACAATTCCAGTAACTTTTCCATGGGATTATAAATATAAACTTTCTAGGGGCCAGGGAGATTACTCAGTGGAATAAGCGCTTCCCTGGCAAGTGCAAGGGCCTGAGTTCAATCCCCGGTTCCGCAAAAAATAAATAAATAAATAAATAAATAAATAACTTCCTGGACCTCAGTGAGGACCCCAAAGGGCTTTCTACACTTTCGCATGAGAATTCACAGGAGGCACGTGGACACTTAGTCCACTGCAGGTGGGGCTGGACCTGGCCGGCTTCCCAGCTCCTCACCTAGCGGGTTGTAATGGCGGCTGTGCCTTTTCTAATACAACTGACCAATGGTTAAGTTTGAATCCACTGTATAAATTGGGCTGCTCCCTGGCACTCTGACAGGTATGCGTTGGACAGACCTCAGTGATCAACTGAGCCAGGGCTTCTTCTCAGTGGCCTCTTTTGCTCTTTGAAATTTCTAAATCAGACTCTTCTGGAGAAATCTTGGACTACAGCTTAGTCTTTCCCCTGTTCACAGCTAGAGGGTATGGGGAGAAGGAGTGGGCACCGCAAAAGGGCCATGGGCCTAGGACCCTGTGGGACTGGACAGGACTGGGCTCAGGAAAGCCTCTCTGAGAAGGGGAAGCTTAGGCAGAGAACTGAGGCAGAGGGAGACCACCATACCCAATGGGAGACCTTCTGGGCAGAAGGAGTGCCAGCATAGGAGGCTGAGGCAGGTGGAGCTGGTCCACCAGCAGGGCTAAGGAAATGCCTCTCTTCTGATTCTTCATCCTGAGCAACAGTCTGCCCTTACGAACTACTACACACGTAGAGGAAATGTGAGCTGAACCTTGTCTGAGCTACACTAAAATTTAAGGGCTGCTTAGGTGCAGTGCATGTGGGTGGGGTGCGATGTCCATAAGCATCTGTCCTCAGTCTTAGGCAGGCAGGCAGGAGAGCTGCCAGGCTGCATTACGGGGGGGACTCATCTCACCGAGTCCCTGTGGGGATGTGACAGGAGGACGCTCATCTCCTGAGACGGTCGTGTTCAGGGAAAATTCTTTGAGGCACTTTGTAGTGCATAATGGTTATGAATTGTGAACTTTAAAAGGATAATAGCATATGTGTCAATGGCTTTTAAAATTATGGCATGAGGAAAACATGGAGAATTGAATGTATTCCAGATGTGCACTGTATGACTTGGTTGGGCCTCACACACTGAACACGTCATTCTATCAGTGGCTTATTGTTCATTTTTAAAATCAAACAAAACAGTACATGGAAAATATTCAATTCCATGCTTGGCATGCAGATAAACTCAATAACCACTACTGATTGTACAACTGCAAGGCTTTGCTCTGTCTGAAGTGTAAGGTCTGGGGCCCTAGAGCTTTCTGTGGGGACCAGCTGTTCTTCACTGCCCACCTCCTGCCACCCCCTCTGATTTCCCTCCTCTGAAAAGGAGAAAAAGAAGGGATTCAGTGCTCTGTGCTTGCCTGAATCAGATCAAATCCTTTTAGGGGATACTGCAGAGCAGCTTATGCTCAATAAGTTTCAAAACCCTGCTGCTAGCAGGAAGCATGTCCAAGGACTCGGGGGGTGGGGGGCAGTGCAGGCTGCCCTCACTGATGGACAGGATCTGGTGGTTGGCTATGTAAGCACTCCTGCCCAGCCTCCTCCCTGTGGTCAGTGAGGCCCTGCACATTCCAGGGAGCCTCAGAAGACATAGGCACAAGCGCAGCCTCAGGGCCCAGAATGGTCAGCACCACACAGTGAGTCCATCAGGACCTTCGCTGGTCCTTGCGGGTGCCTAATAGCGTCAAGGGTGCTTCGCTGCCAGTCGCTGCTCACCGTGCAGCTGCTAAGTAGCAGCACAGAGAGATTAGGAGATGAATCCCTGCATGTGGAGGCCTGCGAGGCTCCCCACGTAGGGGACTCATTGCAGATTTGATCACAGTCCTCAGACTGAAATACAATAGGAAATGTACAGTAGGTAAGGAAACAAGAAAAACTGTGCTCTTAGGAAAAAATTACAAGTTTGGGACACAGACCCAGCCAAGGATTCCTTGGGTCTGTAAAGACACAATAAGGCCTGGCATTCCCTTTTCACCTATGAAATGGGTCTTTCCCTGTGGATGGGCTACAGCTCTGCTACCTGGGATTGCAATCATCTGTGAATCAGCCGTGACCCTTCGCTGTCTGTCACCTTTCATCTGTAAGTTGAACCTCCTCTTTCCAGAGACTCACAAGTTTTACAGATTTCCATGCCAAATTCAAGTCCCCCCAATGGTGCTCTCTCTTCTCTCTCTCTCTCTCTCTCTCTCTCTCTCTCTCTCTCTCTCTCTCTCTCTCTCTCTCTCTCTCATTGGCCTGCAATAAAAATTCTAATAAACCCTTCTATGCCTCTTACTGGCATGTTCTGAAATTCTTTTCCTGTGATGGGAGTGAGGGAACCTGCTACCCCTATCCCACAGGTGAGAAGAGTCAAATTCCCCATGTTGGCACTGGAGACTTCCTTAGGTACCCTCTGATGATAAGACCAGCATATCTGCGTGACGGCACACAGTTCTGAGCCCATTTGGCAGTGGTGGTGGTAGGGAGAATGTGCTGTGGGATGACAGGAGATCCCCTGCAGAGGGGCATTCCTGGCAGTGTCCAGCTGTAGGTAGGCTGGGTAGTAGGAGCTCCCAGGGACACTTGAGGGCTGGAATCTGGCTTTGTGTGCTGACTGCTAGATCTAGATGCCCACATGTTGGAGACAAGGCTGCCAAGGAGTCTGGAGAGAAAAGAAAGGCTTCACATTTGGAGAAAACTTTAAAATCCAGGCCAAAAAAACTGGTATCTTTGAACAACGATGGAGGAAACATGCCAGGGGAGGAGGACTGAGTGACCAGGTTTCTTTCCCACAAAGGACCTTGACCCAATCCTTTGAAGGTAAGTTCCAAGTAGAGGAGAGGTGGAAGACACACACAGGGCGCTCTCCCAGGAGAAGCCAGTTGTGTCAGTGCAAACTCAGCTTCACAGAGGACTGAAGATGAAGGGCAAAGCAAATCAAGCAGCAGTCACTCTCCGAGGAAGCATGGAAAGCCTGCTGTCAGCCACGCCTTTGGAAAACCAACTTCTGCCACCAGAAAGACAAAGTTGCCTCACATCTACCATGAGCAGAAAGAGTTGGAGAAGTAGTGCCTTCTGGTGAGCCCTAACAGGGAGAAAGGAAACACAGCAGCCCAGCCCTCTTCTCAGGCCAGGCTGTGACAGTGCTGAGTCACCAGCAGGGGGTGGCGGGGTGGCAGGAGGAGGCATGTTGGGAGAAAGAAGTCTGCTCTCTCTTCCTATAGAATAGGGCCAGGCATGTGGAGCAGAATTCGCACCCTCCTCGCAGGAATGTGTAAGAGCGATACCGTAGGATATGTTTTGTCGATGTTTTACAGGGGCATTGGGAAAACATAATTAAAAACAAAATTTCCCAACAGAGAAATCCTTTCCACAAAGAAGACAAGGAAAACTTATTTTTTTAAAATTGTATTTTTAGCAAAAACTATAGGTTTGGGACACAGACCCAGTCAAGAATTCCTTGGGTCTCTACAGACACAATAAGCCCAACCCATTCCCTTTTCACCTAAGAAATGGACCTTAACCTATGGATCGGCTACAGCTCTGCCACCTGGATGACGGTCACCTATGAATCAGCCATCACTCTTCACTGTCTGTCACCTTTTATCTGTAAGTTGAACCTCCTCTTTCCAGGGATTCACAAGTTCTACAGACTTCGATGCCAAGTCTCCCCAAAATATACTCAGGGCTCTCTTTATCTCTTTGGCCTGTAATAAAAATTCTGCCTAATAAATCCTTTTATGACCCTTAGTGACTTGTAAGTAGCAGAGAAAGTAACAAAGACAGAACATTTTATGAATAAACTGGAGCACGGAGCACATCACAGGCAATCTGCTAAGGTTGCAAAGGTCGGAAGGGGATGCTGGCCTCACAGAACCAGGCAAGTGCAGGACCTTTTTAGGGGGCAAGAGGTACACTGGGATTCAAAACAAGTTCTACAGGTTGAGCTATATCCCCAACCTTTTAAAACTATTTGAGACAAGGACTTACTAAGTACCAGGCTGGAATTGAACTTGAGGTCCTTCTGCCTCAGCCCTCCTAGAGTACTTATAGGCATCGACTACCACACTCAGCTTTAATGGTACCTTTGTCACAGAGCCATCCTGACTTTCTGTTGGTATCTGGGGAGGCCCCTGTGCTGACTGTATGACAGACAGCTGGTGAGAAACTGGAGCAAAGTGCCACTGAAGTTAGCTAGGCTCTCTTGGGCTCCCCTGGGATCTAGGCTAGGGACACATCTCTCTGGATATTTGCATTTCACAGAGATGGCCCCTAGGTCCTTGGAGTAGCACTGCTGAGTGGAGAAAATGCAAGAGGCCTATTTAGTCATAATAGAGCCCTATATACATTTGAAGAGACAAAGACATTTCCAAAGGAACAGAGGAATTCTACTCTTAATGTACAACAGAGAGGTTAAGCCTCTGGTTCTTAATTTGTGATTGCCCTTGCTGGCCCTCCATGTGTTACAGTAATGCTACAATCTTCTAATTATTTCCTTTGCAGTTCTACCTTTGTCTGAAAAATGTTCAGTGGCTAAATATATAGTGAGTCTATAGTGAAATGTAAAAAAGCAATGACCAAAGAATCACAGTTTGATGAATTTAAAACTTCAGTCAATTTTGCCTTGGGGAATAACTTTTAAATACAGTGGGCATTCACTTTGGTTTGTTCATCTCCACTGAAACTGGAGGGAACTTGCATCTGGGCATTAGTCTGGCAACCCAGACCTGTCCTTTCAGTTTCTGTCCATCAATTGCTTTCCTCTTTACATTACCCTGCCAGGCAAACCAGTTGACATCTTTGTATCAAGCATACAGCTTGAGCTCTCAGATGCACCTTAGTAACTTTTATTTCTTATCATTGCAAGTACCAGTATCACTTGTACCCTGATAAAACTAGATTGTTGGAGTTGTACATCCAGGCCCTTTCTGTACTGTGACCACTCCCTAGAACTGAGTAGAAGTATATGGTGGAGGAAGCACAGAAAGAAAGGAAAGCATAATGAACAACACTGTTTTGTGATAAACAGGACCCTCAGTGTGACTGCAGCAACCCCTGCTGTGGGAAGGAGCGCCAAGCAGCCCATGAGAACAGTGACACACTTTCTGAAGTATTTCTTTTCAGTGAGCTCAGTGCCAGTCAGTTACTCTGGAAACTGAAGTTTTAGGTCTTTTATGGAAAGCGCCCGCAGAGCCGGCCTCACTTGGACTGTCTTGTGGGTTACCTGCAACACTTGAAAGAGTCCCTCAGCACTGCGATGGCCATCTTTCCTCCAGAACACTTTTATGTAGATGAAGTTTCCTTGTAAGATACAGCAGATTTTCTCCAGCAGATTTTTACAGACCTTTATGATATACAAACTTAACACTCGGGGCTTCTGGGGGAAGAGTGAAACCTTTTAAGTACAGAACAAAATTATGAAAGGATTCGGTTAAATCGGGCACAGGACATGGCCTCAGACCCAAATTCAGAGGCGGACCAAATGGAAGAGTTCGTGTTTCTTTGCAGGACTCGCTCTAATTTTGTTCTTATTCGTATTTATTTACTTACTGTGATGCTGGGGATTGAGTCCAAGGCCTTAGGCAAATGCAGTAAGTCACCCCCCACCCCAGCCCCATTCTAGTATTTAATAAAGCCAGTGGTTAAACTCATGCCAGCTTAACCCAAATTACTGAATCATAACTGATGAGCAGAATCTATAGTGGCCCATATGTTGTGTCAGCTGGGCCGTGCAGGTTCACCCCAGAGTGACTCAGCCCTAAAAGGGGATATAAAGGGGTTGAGGGAGGATTTAAGGTTAAACTTCAGTCTTCAGTCAGCTTGGACTTCATTTCCTGGCATCCAGCGCAGACTCTTTGGCCTCCGGCTTGGATCCTTCAGCCTCCATTGCAGACTCATCAGCCTTCCATCCCTTCCGTCAGAGCCATCTGCCAACTGACAGACCTGCACAGAACTCTGCAGTGAGCTCCAGTCCTTGGCCTGGATCCTTCAGTCTCTGCACTGTGCAGATGCCCTCTGCACGCTTCCTCATCAGTTTCTGTGGCTGACTGTTGCAGGCCAACCTTGCAGTTTCTTATACATTCGTGCGACTTGTATTATATCTGTTCCTCTAGCAATGACTAATTTGTTTTATTTGATTCATTTGCTCTATTTATGTAAAAAAGTTTGCATTATGCCCAGACAGCAGTAGGAATAAAGTAATGTTTTCTGATTCAATCCTTTGGGATCCTCAGAGTGTCAATCATGGATGGAGGGAAAGCTTTTGGAAGGCTCAGCTTTCAGGCCACCCTAACATCACAAATGTCACATGCAGGTGCATCTCTTACCTCTATTTTGCTCATACTGTAAAACCAGATGCTACCAATTCCTTGGAATGCTGATCAGGGAGAATTTAGTGGCATTATCTTAGTAGGGACCTGGAAGGAGTTTGTTGTCCAGAAGTACATCTCTGTTGCCTGCTCTTAACATTTTACCTTTTTGTTAGGCTTGATAAGCATTTAGTGTCTTTAAGAAATAACCCTTTTTTATTTGGATAATTCTGTGGAAGACACAACAAGAACTGAGCCAGTGGGGAATGAGTGCATCAGAGAATTCCTAAATTCCAGTCACACTATCTATCGCCTGCTGCCTCTTGCAAAGCATGCTCTTACAAGTCAATAAATAATCATACAGTTTTTATTTATTTTAATTTTTTGTATTTTAGGGAAGGGTCTACAGGGTGTTCGGAGTCTCAATACTAGATCGGACTCCTTGTGATCTGCCTGTTTACAGACTCCCAAGTGCTAGGATTCCAGGTGTGCGCCACCACACCCAGTCTCAATCGCAGTCTCAGTGTGCCCCAGGAGTGGCATGGCAGGCCCAGGGATCGAACCCCTGGCCTCTGAGCCTGCTTGCAGGTGCTTTATTCAGCTGAGCTATTTGGCCGGCCCTTATCATGGAGCTTTTAAATTTGGAGACTGTCATATTTTAACAGCAGCATTGGCAGATTGTCAGCAACACAGATAACTGGTATCTGAATCGGCAACTGTAGAGCCCCTAGGAGATATGGGGTCAGTTTGGCAAGAGACATTTTAGTTCTCATTGAAGTCTAAGAATCCTCTCCTTAAAACATTTTTTTGTTTTGTTCTGTTGCATGACAGACACCAAATACACTGTTACCGTATATTTACCTATCAAGTTGAGAAGCAAGAATATGGCTGTGATGATGTTCATTTGGCTGCTGTGTTAATTCTAGGGAAAACACAAGCTTCCAAAACTTTGTGAGACTCACTTCTCGGCCTTTTGGCTAAGATCATGTGTAGTATCTGTTCTTATCAGTTTAATATCTGATATGTCCTCTTTCCAAAATTTTGTAAGAAATCAGCACAGCCAAGGAAAACTTAGGTTGATCAATCTTATCCTGGTGCATGACCCATGAGTGAGCAATCAACTCTGCCTTTGACCTGGAGTGTCTGTGAAGTCAAGTCAAAGCCTGCTGCCTTCCATTACCCAGCCAGGATTGCATATTTAATCCCAATCTGGTAAAGAGACAGTGGGGGTGAGGGAATTGCATGTTCCAAGCATGCATCAGGCTTTGTCAGATTGCCGTCACAGCACGTGAGCCTGTAATAAGCCAGGGACCCAAACGAAGAGTGTGGGCCCAGTCCACCCCTCATCTTGGCATTACCAGCTTGATGGCAACCAGAACTGAAAAATAAACTAGTGGTCTGCAGCCCACTCCCAGATGGCAGGATAATATTCCACTAGTAACGCTGTTACATTCATGATAAAACAAGTAGAAAGGTTTTTCAAAAGTTGGAATTCATAAAACTGGAGGAAAGGTATTAGCCAATTTCAGTTTTTCAAATGTCTGTTTAGATTCTAAAGACTGGACCAGAAAATCTGGAGAGTAATGTGATTGCTTGTTAGAGTTTTTGTACATTTGGCAAAAGCTGAGACCCATTGCTGATACTCAATGGATCCTCTAAATTATCTGACTTTTTTTTTAGTGGGCCATTTAAATGCAAAATCTGCTGACTCCTAGATTGCAACACTTTATGGCTTTCAGATGACAGTAGATGCGCTAATATTTTACCTCAGTGAAGCAATGCTGCAATTTGTTTAATGAGGCTTTATGACCCTGTGAAGCAAGGAGCTGTAGGAAGGCCACAGCATCGGGTTTGGATTGTTCTTCAGTCTTTTGAGGCTAACAGCAAATCATCACACATATTGTGTAATCTTAAGTCCCTCTGATGGGACAAATTTCTTATAAATTAGTAGAGAAAATAGTAGGGGAGCCTCGAAACTCTTAAAAGTCTTTGCTACAAACATTGAGCTTGTTCCTAAGTAAAAGCAAACAGAAATTTAGACTTGTTCACTAGAGGGACAGGAAAACAAAACACTGCCAAAACCCTTTGCAGGTTCTAGTGCCATAGACAAGAGTAGTCAAGCTTCTAGAGCCAATAGGATTTAAGGGGATAATAAATGTAATTCTCAAATACCTTATGCAAATGTTTTTATGAAATACTGGAAATACGGTCATATCTTGCTTCCTTTGCATGGGGACACTGCCCTTTACTTATGTATTCCAGGACCTTGGTCCTTTATGTACATGGTCTTGGCCACGCTGGCTGTGGTGTATGGGATCCTGAACGGAGGCTTTGGTTTATGACATGAAGTGGACTCAGGGCTGGGCCAAGAGACACGCAGCCCTGCCTCCCCCATCAGGGCAGGGAACACAGCAGCAGCTCTTATGTCCTTTTTTCTTTTCTCAGGGAAACCCACAAAGGAGAGAACCTACTCATCTATTCCTTCTCAGCAGTTGAGAGTGAGGCAGTTAAGTGAGATGGGAGGAGCAAAGGAACAGGGACAACAGATCAAGAGACGATTTTTGGACAAGATGAAGTGCTCTTCATTCTTGTTGACTATCTACATCATTTTAAGGTTTTCTTTTAAAAGACCTGCACACCATAGGACACATCTCAGCACTTAGGAAGCTGAGGCAGGATGATGGCTATGAGTTTGAGACCAATCTCAGCTAAATAAACAATTCAAGAGGAGCCTTAAGTTATATAGTGAAATCCTGTCTCAAAATAAATAAATAAATGTTCTCCTCTTAGAGTGAAATTTGCTTCATAAACACCAGTAACTCACTGCAGGAATAGGTCATGCTGCAAATGTGACAGAGATGTTAATCATTTATGTGACAGACTACAGGCAACAGTCCTGGGATCCTGTATTTTTCCACAATCAAAGCTAGTGGGGACTGGAGTAGGATTTCCACATGCCTAGGTCCTATGCTTGCTCAAAAGCAAAAGCTTGCATTTGGAGAAGGGGGAGCTCATCCAATTACTGTGGCAACACACAGAGAAATTCTCCAGTTCAGGGCTTCTCCTCAGCTATCTGGTTTGTTCATCAGCTCAATGACATCCCACATTCATTTGCCAAAACTATTGGGAAATATAATTAAGAACACAGTCTTTTCCCAATACAGAAATCCCCAAAGAGATAGCAAAGAAACAAAACACTTTTATTATGGAACCAGAATGTGATGTAAACACCAGCAGTTGGCTAAGAGATTGTAATGACCCAAATAGCTCTTGTTCCTCATATAAGCAAGCAGGTGCACCCCAGGACTTCTTAGGGGAAGTAGCACAGTCCTCAAGGAAGAGGACTGAGCTGTCCCAAATTCATCATGGTAGCTAGGCAAAGCACCCTGGTGGCTTTATCCAGAGGAAAAGGATACTTCCTTTGTCTCAATAATAGATAATTATTTTTGCACATTGGAGTGAAGTGCCCACTGAAGTCAGGCTCTTAGGCTACTGTAGGCCCTAAGAGGTAGGGACACTTTACCTGGACATCTCATAGAGGTGGCTCCCAGGCCTTGGAGGAAACATTACTATTTGAGAGACTCACAAGAGACTTTGTCATAAAGATTTACATACATTTTTTAAAAACTAAAGAAATTGCGAAAAAGGGATAGAGGAGTCTTTTTCTTTTCAATAGGATGAATATAGCCCTTATTTTTAATTTGCATTAGCCCTTAGAGTAGGGCAATAAGTATTCCACCAGTTTCTCTCTGAATCAATGATTGCGATCAGATTCTCAGGTCTGAAAGGAATCTGAGATGATAATCCATTTAGGCCCTCACCTTTGTGCAACCGAGTGGCTAAATGTTTAAAGACTCAGAGCTGACTTGTCAATTCCATCACCTCCATGGGAGGATAAAGATTCTGTTGTAAAAACCTGGTGGGTTCAGAGTTCTTCTGCCTATGTGAAGTTCTTCCTGCCATGAATTATCCCCAGATAATCAATCCTGTCAGCCTTAGCAGGCTCCTTAGCAAATTCACACACAGGGTCAGCAAGCTCCGCCTTGAAGGGAACTGCTGTGCCATGTAGCCTCTGCTGGTTGGTGGCAGTTAAGTGTCCATACGATGCAGGTATTTTTAGGATGTCACTCAAATCCCACATCCTATATTCAACTCACTTAACATTTAGTAAATCAGCTTTTTAAATAATTTTGTCATTAGGATATATGTAATTAGTTTCTCTTTTTGGAATGTTCTTTTTTTCTTTTACAAACAGTATTTACATTGTAGGTTTTCTATATGACATCAAGTTATTTTCTGGGTGTGTCTATCTGCCTGAGTCTCCACAATGGGGTCATGACCTGAGGTTTTCAGTCTTCCATAAGGTTTGGCCCAGTATCTGGAACAAAGAAGGAATTAGGCCTAGTGGGTGTGGGGGATGGTCTGTGGAGAGAGATCTTAGTTCAATATAGGGGGAAAGCTGCCTGACAATTAGAACCAAGGTTGTCTTGAGAACTAATGGGTTATCAGTTGTCAACTACAGGTGAGACTAACCTTTGCGGTGCTGCATGAGGACGCCTGCAGAGCAAGATGTTCAATTTCCTAGCAGATTTGATGAGAGTTTAGGTCTTTCCGCTCAAAAAGGAGGAGTGGATTATTTATTAAAATATACTGAGACTTAGGTCTCGAGTAATATGTCTTAGTCCTGACCCTCATTTCCCATCCTCAGCCCAAGACAGGAGGTAAAACCAATGTCAAGGTTCTCTGGAGATTGTTAGATAAATGGAGAAATAAGCACACACAGGGAAATGAACACTTGAAATCACTATACTGCCTACTGTAATGTAGGAGGTGGAATGAGGGAGAGAAGAGACATTTTTCTTTCATGATGCAATCAGGAAATTAGAGGGACACAGATACTATGGAGACAGGTCATAGCTTAATATAGGGGGAAAACTACCTGACAATTAGAACCAAGGTTGACTTGGTTCAATTTGGGGCTGAAACACTGCAAAGGCATCTTTAGCTTCAACTTGTGCTTCCACAGATGTAACTGACACCAAGGGTTAACCCGAAAACCAAAACACTTGTTTCTATAGTCACCATTCCTTTTCCTTCCAGTCATCTGTACCGAGGAAGATGGAGATAATGCGCTTTCAGCCTGCAGCCAGCTAAATCCTGCTCAGCCCTGTGAGAATGCACAAGGCACGTGGAAGGAAAATACATGGCAAACATTGTGTGCTGGGCATTTTCCTAAGCCAGTTTTTCCCATGCAGCTGGGACAATGGCTGCTGGCAGGTCAGCTCATGTAGACAGGAGCCACATTCAGAGTGCACAAGGGATATGTTCATTTTAGACTTGCTTTTCATCTTCTAGCTTTTAATTTTAAATTTATGGGAAGGCAACTTCTATACTTTATGCTTCTTTATTCTTCACAATGTAAAAGACAGGTATGATTAAATTCTTAATCCCATATGCTAAGTACTACCCTGTATTCAGGGTTTGCTTTTTAATTTCGGCCTTTCCAGAGAAGATGTAATACTGAAAATAGTACAGAAAAGCTTTGTAATTCAGTAGCACAGAATCATCACAACCCACCCCCAAGAACAGAAGGCTGCCTTTCCCCAGGGAATCATGGAGCTCCGGAGACACGTCTCTGAGGATTGGGCAAGCAGAAGGTGGGAAGTGGAAGTGAGGACTTTCTTAAATACACTGACAACTGGCCTTTAAATACAAGAAAAAAAAAAAAAATTGGAGAAATAGGCTCATCTCCCACAGTGGCTCAGTTTTATTCAAACTTAAATGTGAATTAAGTATTTAATCAAAATTTAACACTGCAAAATTAGCCATTGTACAGACTACGAAATATGAATATTTTATGAAAGTCATTCCAAGAAAACATTGGGTTCTAAGTCCTCATTTAAATGCTAGGAGCCCAAGAAATTTCCTTTGTATTCAGAAAGAAATTGCCACAGCACAGGGTGAAGAACCAGAAAGGAAACAGAAAAATAGGGTGGAGCAGTGTGGTGGGATAGCCTTATGAAATATTTCCATGTGCCATATTCAACAGGCTACCTGAAACAAATCTTTCAGTGTATTCAGTGAAAATAATCTCAACCCCAAAGAGGGTTAGTGAGTACAGCACTGTAGAGACCTTCACAGCCTACTCAAATAATGTCTAAAATGCTTGTCCCCTGAGCTGCAACATGAAGAGTGTCCCTTGTTCTTAGAATGACTGCACACAAAGGTGGCTGCATGTGGCTTGTGTGCACTTGTGGAAACAGCAAAGAAACTCTGAAAAAAGCTTTTATTCAGACTTTAATCATGATGTCCAAAATGGCCCTCCAGGGTCCTGTGCTAGAGGTATACGATGTTGGAAAGGGAATGCTGTTCTGTTGTAATTTTGATCAAATGAATGAAAGCTCAGCAGAAAAATGTCCCCCATTTTCCTTCTCAGTCCTACATGGTTGGCACCTAGAAAAAGGGTCAGCAAACTATAGCATGCAGGACAAATGCAGCTAGTGGCCTTTCTCCATGTGGCTGTAACAAAAAGTTTCTATATTTTTAAAAGCTTAAAATTGATTTTTTAAAAGAAGATTCTGTGATATAGCTCAATGAAATCCAAATTTCAGTGTTTTATTGAAACAGCCCTGTTTACATTCTGCTGAGGGCTGCTGTCATACACTAGAACAGCAGATTGCAGTAACTGTGATGGAGACCTTATGAGTCAGAAAGTCTTATTTAGTATGTGGCCTTTCACAGAAAAAGTCCACTGACTCCTGACCTAGAGTGCTGACCATAACAGGCCCTGTAACTAAATGAATGAACCCAACCATGAAGTGGAGCAAGAGCTTTCATCCCCAACCCCACCCCTGCGAAGCAACTGCCTATGTCCATTACAGTCCACCAGCACTCATCTATGACCAAAGTTTCCTCATCCCCCGAAATAAACCTTTCTTTCACGTGTATAACACTAAAGATGAATATGTACAGTTTGAGTGCATGATTACTTATCTGCTCTGGTTCTTTCTCTTGAAAATCCTGAAGACCGCATGGTTCTTCCCAAAGGCTTCTAAACATCTGGTCATGGGTTGGCGTCAGCAATGCAGTAGTGAATTTATTTAGAGAAATTCTTTAAATCTTCAGAGCATCTGAGTACTTCATGTGGCAGTTTGTTAAAACTGGACTCCTATATTTGGGAACTTGATTTTAGTATTTATGAGAACCCTTACCTGCCTTCAATCCAAGCTCTTCTCAAAAATTAGACACTAAGGAGTTTGCTTCTCAAACTGGTAAAGAACCAATGACTTACAGAAAATTGAGAACAAATTAAAATCATACACAAAGGGAAGATTTGCTTCTTGTACTGAGATGGTACAGAGAACAAATAGCAGATGGGACTCAGATAACAATGACTATAGGCTTTACATAATCTTCAGATTTTCAGTTTATTGATTGAGGGTTTCAAATGTGAAGGATTTTAGAGATAAATTTGGAGTGAGCAGATTTACCATCCTTTGCAAGTCTATACTATTTCTCAGTGACAGTTGACACTGGAACACCAATCTGCAATTCCATACCCTCTGCCTCTGCTTTGTTTAGTGCCACCTGGAGTGATCACTGTGGCTGTGTGTCCTTCAGCTCTGACTTCCAATGCTCTGTCTCCAATTTCCTATATTCTGGCCTATCTTTATACTTTTACCAAGGCCTCCATTAAAAAAAAAATAAATAAATAAAAAATTGTTTGGTACAGGTTGTTGCTATGGAGCTCTCAGACTTGTAGTAATCCTTCTTTCTCAGCATCCCCAGTGCTGGGACTACAGGAGTGCACCACCATGCCTGGTTTCAGCAGGGGGCTCAGTGAAGGGCCAGCACAGCATGCAGTACCAGGGACTGAACCTGGTATTGTGCTTGCCAACACAATACCAGGCTTCCCTTTTTGATAAAACTTTTATTTTGGAAGTTTTCTAGATTTATAAGAAGATTGCAGAGATAATCCCCTTATTCTGTGCACCCACTTTTTCTCTATTAGAATCTTGCATCAATGAGGTACAACTGTTTCATTTAGTGAATCAATACTGATATATTAATATCTAAATCCTGTATGTTAGATATCCTTTAATATATTTCAGAATTCCACTCAGAGTAGCATAGAACATTTGCTCAAGTGTCCTTATCCTCCTCAGGAATGTGACAGCTCTCACTTTTTTTGATTTGATGATTTTAACACTTTTGGATGACTGGCCAGGTACTTAGTAAGATGTCTCTCTGGACAAGTTGCCTATTTTCCTCATTTACATAGGTGTTATGGGATAAATTTGTTTTCAAGGCGAGTGTTAAAGGACCATTTTCATAACTTTCTACAAACAGTATATTTTTATCAAATGACATCACTTTTGATGTTGACTTTGATCACATGACTAAGGTGATCTATGAAGTTTCTCTTTATAAATTTTTTTTCTCTCTTTTCCTGTCTGCACTGTATTCTGTGGGGAAAAAGTCCCTAGTTACAGCTCATACTTAAGGAGTGGAGCTATGCTCCATTTGTTTGCGATGGAGTACCCATGTAAATAAATTAGAATTCTGCATAGAAAATGTCTCTTCTCCATTCATTTACTTATCTAGTTGTTAATACTATAGCTTCATGGGTATTTTATACTCTGAATTACAATCCAATACTTTATTGTTCCATTGTCCCATTTTTTGGCCATGAAGGCTATTGATACTTAATTCCCTTTGTCTTAAATGTTCCTTTGTGCCTTTCTTAAATGCTTTTTAAGATTTGGCTAAGATCCCTTCAGGGAAAAAAAATTTCCTGACAACTACCTCTACTCCCAGCCCTTCATCACCTGTTATTCTAAGCTAATATATTTTTTTCAATGTACCACTATAGCTTATGCCTACTGTGGCATTTATCATACCTTGAATTTTATCTTTCCCACTGAACAATAAGCTTCTTGAGGATAGGGATCATGTCTCATTTTATCTACACAGTACACAGTTCCTCAAAGTGGGAGCTCAACCAATAACTGCACAATCGCACTAGAATTTTCCCTTCAATGGCTCAGAAACACTTAACCAATTTACCAGAAGCTCTGAGAGTACTGTAGGGTGATGCTAGTACAAGTGTTAACATCAGTTACATGACTAATATGCTTAGGTAAAGTAATAAATCCTAGTTAAAGCTGCACAATTACATTAAGGGTAATGACCTTATTACCCTTATATTTAGGACATGGGCTTCTAGGTTTGCTTAGAACTTATGAACTCTGTGACTAGATTCCCAAGTCTCACTGCTGATTACAACCACACTTTTTATGTCCAGTCTCCCATGAACTCTTGCCCCCTTCTATCTACTCTTCATAAATCAGGGATCATTCCTTTTAACCTTCAACTCTGCTATAAAAATTCAAATTCCTAACTGCATCTTAGAAGGCTCCAAAACACTGACCTTTTCTCCTTGCCTATATTTATTTATTTTTTACTTTTTTTTTAATATATTTAGTACAGGGTCTACAGTGTCTCACTATGTAGATCAGACTCAGTGATTCTCCTGTTTTCAGCTTTGCAAGTGCTAGGATAACATCGCAGCAAGCTTGGGGGGTGGGGACAGCATGGTGCACCAGGGATCAAACACTGGCCACTGTGCTCTGCCTCAGCAGGTTCTTTAGTCCACTAGCAATCTGGCCACCCCTTGCCTTTTTTTTTTAAAAAAAAAAAAAAAAGGAAAAAAATAGCCTAATTATTTCCTTATTTGGTACAGGGTCTCACTCATCCTCCTGTCTCAGCGTCCCCAGTGCTGGGATTATAGGCATGTGCCACCACACCCAGTTCAGTGGCCAGCGCGCTGTGTGTTACTGGTGACTGAACTTTGGTCCTGAGGCTTAGGCTGCCACGCTATTTACCCAGCCCTCTCCTTGGCTATTAATGTTCCACTGTCTAATTGTCTTAAGGAGCAACTCAGTCATATACCATTTTTGTTTTGCATTTAACTTTAATGATTTTTCAGGACATGTAT
This sequence comes from Ctenomys sociabilis, assembly GCA_004027165.1. Taxonomy (NCBI): domain Eukaryota; kingdom Metazoa; phylum Chordata; class Mammalia; order Rodentia; family Ctenomyidae; genus Ctenomys; species Ctenomys sociabilis. The sequence goes on along the minus strand of PVKA01006511.1, from coordinate 44,623 downwards.
CTCTAAGTGAATTCCCTCAAGTAAAGAATCTACATTAAGTGTTTCTATATTTTTAGAAGAGGTCATTTACTCGTCTTGGAAACCATGTCCAAGTATCAAGATTTTCTTTGGTGAGGGGTGGAACTTCCTAAATACTAGAGTTCTCTGCTCAGAATTCCATCCACGAGTTTATCAGGTGTTATTTCCCAAAACCTAGTAAGATTTAATTCTTTTCAGCTCAAGAAACTAAAAGATTTCCTGTAAGTTTGAGGCAAACTTGTTAGGTGGTTAAAATATGACCTGAACTAATACAATACTGTTTTTGCTTTTATTAATTTAATGACTCCCACACATGAACAATTCATACATTTTGTTTAAGTATTAATGTATTTGATATGGAGTATTTATTTCCCCAGACTCTTGGAAGTTACTTTATATATAATGAATGTCCTAAGTTCCAACAGCTACCTGGCTTCAGATAACAAAACATGAGGGTGTTGTAGCTGCAGTGATTAACCTAACAGAGTGGCACATGTTGGCTACCCTCATCATGATTCTCTTTATCCAATCAATCTTTTCTAAGTGTGCGTTTTTACAAAATGTAAAGTATAATTTTGTTTTTATTTTTTACTGAAACGTGTTCAAGCTTTTAAAGTAGTTCATTAATTATTACTTTTGCTTTATTAACTTCTTTCCTTCTATAATCTGAAAATTACTTATAAAAATAACTGGACAATAGAAGAGATCATATGATTGAGAAATCTGGGACAGGGCTTGAGACATTTCCCGTAAGTCAGGAGATGGCAATCCATGATCTGTAGGCCAAGGCCTGACCCTCAACTTCTTCCCCAGCCTCGCGCCTCCCTTTACATACTGTCTGCGCTGCTGTCCTGTGACATTAGCAGAGCTGAGTATATGCACCAGAAACCACATGGCCTAGAAAGCCTAAAAACCTCATTATATGACCTGTGAGGAAAATTTCTGACCCCTGCTCCAAGGCATTGTTCAGACTTGGATGGTCCTAATAGTTACAATGACTTGATAATTATGATTTTTATAAAGTACATTGATTTGGTGCCCATACTTAGGGCTCACTGTATGTATGCATGACATTTAAAAGGCAAAGAGAGAACTAGCTGATACAAATGCAAAGACTGACATTTGTGTTTCAATGTGAACTTAACAGGTCAAAAATTCAGACCTGTATCCAACCTAGAGGGACTAGGGAGTAAAGTACTGAGTGAAGAAATAAACATGGCCAGAAAATGAAGAAAGAAATTCATAAAGTCCTCTCTTTCACTGTAAACATTAGGTTCACTGACAGGAATCTATAACTTTATATTCTGTTTACACTGATAAGTATAATCTCCAAGAGGCTGGGAAATACAGGCCTACAATCATTCATTGCCACATTACTCTACAGTTTAGATGTGCACACTGTTTTTTAAATTTTAGGGTACCACTTCTTGAAGAGTATCTTTTATCAAGTTTGACAAAAACTTTTCTAGCTCCTCTGTGGCTCAATAAACTTTTATTATTTTTTGTTATTTATTTTTATTCAAAAGAATTTGTTTCCCTATCACAAAATTAGATAACCACACCACCAACAGGAGCAAAGTCCACCGAGTCACACTGCTGGTAGAGTCCGCTGGGTATTCTCAATGTCCCAAAGGTCATAAAGAAGGAAAAAAGAAAAAAGCACTCAAAATACATCCAAAATCCATGATGACTTTGGGGAGAGATAGTACATAACCATTCTGTTCCTCCTCTTATCAGCTGCAGGTGTGTTTCGGCAGGAGCAAGCACAATGTGATTTCAGCAGACCCTTCATACCAACTCTAGCACCTATTTGGAGAGGAAAAAAAAAAGTTTCATAAAATAATTTTAAAATATAAAGGAGTTTAATCTCATTAAGTCCTTTACATGCATGAACAAAAAAACAAATAAATAAGGTTTACTTTTACTAAAAAAAAAAAAAAAAGTTTACTAACTGGCATGAAGGGATTAACCATTAATCCTTTTCTATTTCCTACTGTTGCATAAACTCTTTGAGATCAGTTATCTCCAGAATAAAACACAGATAAATGAACTGGCACAGACAACATCTTTTGAATACCTATTGGCATTTTTACATATAATTTTTACTGTTTGTTTTGTTTAGGAGGGTCTCACTATGTAGTCTAGGTTGGGCCACACTCACTATGTGGCCCAGGCTAGCCTCAAACTCAAAGTGATCTTCCTGTCTGTGCTGCGATTATATGAGTGCACCACTACACCTGCCTCGTCACTTTTTTTTTTTTTTTTAAATTTTATTTTTGTAATTAGGACAGGGTGCATAGGGTCTCACTGTGTAGATTAGACTCGTAGTGATCCTCCTGTTTACAGCCTCCCCAGTGCTGGGATTGTGGGAGCGTGCCACCATGATGCCCAGTCTCAATTGCCAGTGTCAGCATGCCCTGGGGGTGGGGCTGGCAACGAAGCGCCCCCGGAACAAACTCCCCACCCATGTCTAAGTAGGTGCTTTAATCTGCTGAGCTATTTGGCCAGCCCACCTGTCACGTATTCTTGTGAAAATTTAAAATGTTATTGTTTAGGATCTTAATCAATGTATGTTCTTGTAGTGATAAATACTAGTTTCATCAAACACTAACACACAGTGGCAATCAGAATCAGGATATATAGGATTTATTTATTTCCTGGCCAATCATCTAATGTCAGGATATTTTGTCAGTGTTAAAAGTAGCATTTTGTCATAAATGCTAGTTGTGATACTGCTAAAAAAAATATGAAATTCTTACACATAAGAATATGAAAAGTCAAATGGTTAAGGAAAGACAGAGAACATTAAATTATGAGACACTGTCAAAAAGAGGTTATAGGGAAACTGCAATTCCAGGTGGTAAAGAGTTAAAGATTCAATGTTTTTCCTCCTGCTCTTCTAAGCCCTGACATACATTCATGCTCCCATAATGCTTTTTGTCTTCCTTAGGCACAGAAGCTACTTACTATGAGATGTCAATGCTTCTGAGTAGAATCCTTAAATTTGTCAGTGAGATTCTGTGAGTATCAATGAAGCCTTCAGTTTCTCCAAGGACATTAAACTCAGTTGCTTTAAAGGCCAAATTTGTTGAAGCATAAAGTACCCCTTTTTCAATTCATGTCTTGCCATGAGAATAAGATAAAGAGACTGACAGACTGTAGATTGTGTTTAAATAAGAGATTCGAAGACTTTCTACTGTCTTATCTAAGGTTTCCAGAACAAACCAGCTAACATTATTGTCCTTTTGTTTTGACTTCACCCAGCATGTGTTAGGCTTGTATTTGCCCCCTGGAGCCTGGGTCATTCTCTATTTATGATAGATGTAAAAATATAACAAAATCAATGCCCATTAGCAGGTAAAATAGCCCACAGTACATAAAAAATGTTGTAAATTTCAGAAAAAAACACATGCAGAGTAAAGGCAATCTCAGAATATGTGCTAATAAATACCTCCTCTAAAACAGTATTCTGTTTAGAAAGCTTATTGCTTAGCTCAGAACTTATTTATCCAATGTATCATGCCCAGGGGCTAAATATTCAATAATACAATTACATTTTTTTTTTAACTTTCTTGAGCATCTAACTACAAAGGAAAGCATGTGAAAAACTATGTATGAATTTGTGACAGACAGTGTCAAGGGGTGTACAAAACTCAGTATTGACATGATCACATCATCAATGAACTTTCAAGTGAACACTAAAAACCCCATCTGCCTGACCCTACTTTGGCAACTGACAAAAAACCCATTTGTCAGGGAAGAGAAGAAAGAAAAACAAAGAATAAAATTAAGAGCAGGACATGTTTAAATGTAGTAAGCACACCTTGCTATCTCTGAATGCTATGCACTGGATGCTCAGTGGGATAGCAGCACTGCGCTTGAGAGGTTATATGGTGCTCAGCCCACAGCAAGTGCACAACAAAATTCAGCTGTTTTGCAAGTTGGCCACCTATCAATCTATACAACCTCAACAAAGACCATCTTTCCACAGATGAAAGCTACCCACTTCTTTTCCCATTCAATTAAGACATTCTCAAGGACAGAGATCTGTAATTTGTAGTGGGTTCTCAGGCTCCACACAATGATCCATTTTCATAATCCTGTGACAGTCTAAACACGAATCTGATTTTAAAATGAAGAAGTATGAAACAGCTTACCTTAATTGTACCCTGACTGTTAGCAGCAATCAACACATTGGACTCCTAGAAAAGAACAAGAGCTTTTAAAATACAGAGAAGGACTTCCTGGAGGGCAGTCCAAGAGAAAAATTTTCTTTATCTTTTCTTCACTTCTCCCTAAGACACCAATAGAATCTAAAAATGGAGATCCAACTTATAACATGCTTTTAACTATGAGTTTTAAACATAAAACTCCACATTTTCAGGATTAAGTTTTAATAAAAAAGTTAGAAGTAGATTAAAAAACTTCTATCAAGGAAAGTAAAAGGAAAAAGAGCCACCCATGAAAGGAAAGCCAAGACAAAGACTGAAATGATATGTGAGAATCCTTAGAGGAAAACAAAGAGTGCAACTGCTTCCCCGGCTACTCTTTCAGTCCATTTCTGCCATAAAATCCCAGCCTCTGATGTAAATGCTGCCAGTACACTGGCACAAATATCTATGGGTAGTCACTGACAATTAGGAACCCAAGAAAATAGGAATAGTTTCTTTGAGAACTAAGGCTATCTTTAAAAAAAAAAAAAAAAATCTGTAATTCAACAAATGTATTACTAAGAATCTTGAATTACTCAAATGAAAACTTGTCATAAGCTATTTTATATACACTAAACCTTAAGGACAGAGATTTCTGAAAAGTAAGAAAGGCAGGCAAGGAAATGAAAAAAAATAGCTTATCAAAAAATAATATCAAAAAGTAGGAGTTGGGACATGTCTCCTTTGAAATAGGGCTGGGAGGAGGGTGAGGAAGTTGGACAGTCTGCAGTCCTTTGCTCTCTGGAGAAAACATCTAAGGGGTGACTAGACTCAAGACAGCCACAAGGCCTCTCATCTGGTGCAAAGATTGAATGTAAAAGACAGCTATGGGAAAAGAGTAGCTGAACTTCAGTGAAGGATACAGTTGATTTACACACATGTCCCCCAAACTGGCAGAAAAATATAAGAAGAAAGCCCTCAACTTGTAGGATGTTCAAGTTACTTCAGCCAAGTGAGTTATACACTTTAGCTTCCTGAATGTAATATAAAGAAGTTGGGATTTTCTGGTAGAAGACACACATTTCTTTTTGTATCTTTCCTTTGATTCTGAGTAAAGCTACATTTCGAACTGCTTATGTTACTACTGACACATAAAAAACAAGTAATTTCTTCTACTGTTCCAGGTTTTTTTTTTTAAATCCCAGAACTGCTAACAGGATTATAGCATTTCTTTGACAGACAGTGCTGACAGCATTAAAGTCATGCTGGACAGGGGAGATAGCTCAGCATCATAAGTGCTGACCTACCAAGCACAAAGTTCAATGCCTAGTACCCACCTATCCACCCCAAGTCATGACTCTTTTCAACAATCAAAATGTAGAAATGGGAACTATTTTCCTAGCTAAAGTTTTTCTTTAAGTCAGTTCACGTGTCCTTGAAAATAAAAATATGGGCAATACAGTATTCACTCTTAGAGTAAGTTTAAATAGCCTCTTTGAGGGAATTAGAGTCTATTTCTAGGACTTACTGTGCAGTGATTCAGTTTTCCTACTGGAAGGTTTGAAGTGATATAACTGTTAAGATAAACTTTGGATTTTCCTACTCTTTTAATGACCTGAATTAAAAAAATGATTGGCATAAAGTCTTAAGAAATATATAACTCACCCTGAGTTAGTCAGCAAGAAAGAGGTACAAAAGTTCTAGTACAAAATTTCTAACACAAAAATTTGGGAGGGATAGCCTGTGATGTCAGAACTTCCATTAGGGACCCAGAAATTATTCTCTTCTAAACACCATGGAGAAATGAAGCTGGAAATAGGCCTCCTCAATCTGACTGCCACTTAAGCAGGGGAAGATTCGAGGTTCCAAGACAAGTACTGACCTAAGTTTCACCTAAAGAAGCTGTAGCTATCAAGAACTGTTCTCTGCTATGGCACATAAGAGTTCATGGTAATGAAAAATTTAAGAAGTTCTAGCTCATCTTGCTATTTTGGTCCTAGTCACTTTTGAATATAAAGGAGGAAGACAGAGAAGCTTGGGTTGTTGCAGGGAATCCACTTTTGTTAGACAAAGATTATAAATCACATAATTCAAACATCTGATTCACAGGGAAAGGAAAACTTGGAACAGCATGGCACACGGCTGAACATCCCTTATATGAATGGCTTGGACACAGAATTGTTTGGATTTTGGCATATCTATATACATGAGGTATCTTAGAGATAGGATCCAAGTCTATTTAGATCAGCCTGAAGGTGCTTTATGTAATACTTCTAGTGTGCCTATATACTGACTGCAACCAAAACATGGTCAGGTGTAAACTTTTCAGAAAGTATAAAGAGTTTGGGATTTTGGATGGGAGATGCTCAACATAAATAATTTAGGTATATAATCATGAAAGCTGGGTTTGAAGCCTATAACACACACAATCATAGAGAGAAGATATCTGATAATTACTCACTATGAACAAATACTTTATGTAAACCCATGTGTACTATAGCATTCATAGATAATGTTATTAGATGCAATAATTTAACTCAACACTTTGCCAGTAGAGACAGATGAATACTTCATTTATCCACTGAACATGTTACTTATTAAAATGCTATCATATAAATTCACTGTGTAGTTTGGTCTTCTAGGAAAGATACTGTGGTACAGTATCTTCATAATTCTTATAAATACTTAAAACTATTAAAAGTAATAAAAAACAATGACTTTACATTTCAGTACTTCTCTTATCAAAAGATCATGTATTTATAAAAAGGATTAAACTGTCTGCCAGATACTAGTTTAAGATAAATTTTGCACACAGCAGAAAAACAATTCCAGCTTTCCTCACTTCTAACAGCAGAAAAGGTCATTATGCGGAAGTTCTCAATGAGTCTTGCTTGCACTCTGGATGGATGACTGACAATTGTGAGCTGGTGCTTCACTGTTCTATGGAAAGCTCAATGTACTAAGTTCTGACTCCATAAACTGCTATTACTTGCTAAATAAAATAAAAATGCCAGGCAGCAATTCTCATTATCTCCTTCTGTTCTGGAAACTGGCAGTTCTGCAGCAAAACTCTCTTCAAAACAAGCTAATAAAAAGCTTGCTATCTGTTTTTTTCATAATAGGAAGAGATTAAGACAATAAAAATGATCAGGTCTATAAAAATAGAACCACACAAACATTAACCTGCTTATAATGTCAGCGATAGTACACTAATACGAATTTACAACTACTCAGTTTCCTCTTTGGTAGCATGCTAAACAGCCATTACCTCCAGGATGTTAAAATCATGAGCAAGATGATGAGCTGGATTTGGCCTTCTACTATAACAATTAGAAAACTTAACATAATCCACAGGCCATACTGAGCACAAGGCAGTATAGGACTACAATCGCCTGGAGAAGGGAAACAAGTAAGTCTCAACTGTCCCAGCTTTCTGCTTGGAAGCATTCAGCTCATTAAAGCATCTGGGGAACTGACCAGAATCTTGGGCTGGGCATGCCATCCTTTAATAACAGAGCTAAACTGAACTTAAGGTAAACACTTCCTTACATCTGGCTTTAGGAAAGATTGCCTGTGGGCTACATACATATGCCACATCACTGCCTGTGTTTTGTATTTAAATTTTACTAGAACATTTGCATGTTCATTAGTTTATATATTATCTGTCCTTGTTCTATTGTGTCAAGTGGACTTGTACTATAAGAAATTGTTAAAGGGAGTTTATCAACTTGAAGGGAAATTACATCATATAAAAATGCAGATACAAGGTCAGGGAGATGGCTCAGTGGAATAAGTGCTTCCTTCGCAAGCACAAGGGCCTGAGTTCAATCCCTGGTTCTGAAAAAAAAAAAAAAAAAAAAAAAATCCAGATACAAAAATGGGATAAATAAAAATGCAGGCAGCAACTCTCAAAGGGAAAGACTGCTGAAAACTATCAATACTCAGGTAATTTTTTAAAAAGATACTTTGGTATCTTTAAATTTCTTCAGATTGTATATTTAAAGCAAAAAACATATGCTGTGGTGGTTATCACATAAACAGAACTAAAACACAACAAAAACACGAAGTTAAAAACATGTACACTTTTATAAGATTCTTCCATTATACACCATGGTATAATCTGAAGATACTGTGAAAAGTTAAATGTGAGTATTATGAATATTGGAAAAAGATCTTAACAATAGAAAAGAAAGGCTATAGCTACCAGACCAGGAAAGAAATGGATTAAAAATACTCAAGAAAAACAAAGAAAAAAATTAGGGGCATAGAACATATAACAAGACAATTGTTTTTAAAAGATAACCCCAAACATACTAATAATCAAAAGGAAATGGTCTGAGTACTATAATTAAAAAGGAGAGCTGGGTGTGGTGGCACATGCCTGTAATCCCAGCACAGGGGAGGCTGAGGCAGGAAGATTGTTGTGAGTTTGAGACCAGCCTGAGCTACAAAGTGAGCTTAAGGCCAGCCTGAACTGCATAGTGAGACCCTCTCTCAAAAAGACAAAAGACAAAAGTGAATAAATAAAAATAAAACAGAGATTATAAGACTGGATAAAGCAGCATGTGTTAACTCTATGGCGACTATAAGAAAATGTTTTAAATATAACATACAGATAAAAAAGGTATGCCATGAAAAAATTAATTGTAAAAATTCTGGAATGCCTATACTGCTATCAGAAAAAGTACCAACATAAAATCTCAAAAAAGTAGCTTCAGAATAAGGAACATGACGAGACAAAACTTTAATAATTAGTTTATCCATCAACATCCATCCAGTTATCATTAGGATAGATATTACACAACATTGAACACTTTTTTTTTTTTTTTTTTGGTG